>BJCG01001521.1:0-61329 GCA_005406145.1 Prunus yedoensis
GACCCCACAAGGTGAAATACTTTTCAAACCAACGCCCCTACCCATTTTTCTTCTTTTGTAAGCTCTAGTAGGAAAACCAGGAAGAAAAGTAAGGGGCGCCTCATCCACATAAAGGTGCTGCAAAGGCCAGCTGCAGGAAAACCTTGGAACCCCAAATGCTCTATCCCAATGTGCATGGATTGAGGAATTTTCACCAAAAGGGTTTGAATCAAAGGAAGTGAATAGAAATGGAGGAGAAGACTTGGCAGATTTGGCGAGAACCAGCTAGGGTTACTGAACCAAAAGGAGCTTCGAGCGCCTATAAAAGAGGGCATCTCCTACCCATTGTCTCAACACATCCAGGGCACGCAAGCATCCTCACTCACTGCTAGAACCTTCGATTTCAAGCCATGTTCTCCTATCTTCTCCTTTTTCTTCTGGCAAACCATCCAAGAGCACGACGAAGCTTTCGTCAAGCGGCTGGAAATTTACTCAAGCCACCTATCCTTTCATCCTCTCTTCCTCTCTTCCCTCGACAAATCTTCCCAAATTTCCCTTTCTTTGAACCTCTGTTTCTCATAGGAAATCCAAGCTTTCTCTCTCTAATGCTAAACTCAAGAATGCTCAGATCCCATGCCACAAGCTTTTCAAGCCAAGCCAAAATATTGATCTATAAGAGCACCTACAATGAGCTCCCTAAACCACCTCCTTAAACAAATTTTAGGGAGGAATTGTAAAATACAATTCCAACCATGCTCCCTATCCACCTCCTAAAATAGAGAGACCTCTAGGAGCTCCTGTATCTGAGGAGAGAGAAAGGACTCCTAGTGGCTCCCTATAATTTAATGTTGCTTTATTTAATGAGTATTTCAAACCTTTATTTAATGCTAACTATTTTTTATTTATTTTTTAATCGAGATGGACCAATCAAAAAAGATTTATAGCATTTATGGCTCTCTAAACTAGAGAGCATGATTGAAGTTTAAATTTTATAGAGAGCTCCTAAAATAACATTTATATGTTTTTAGCTAAAATTTAACTAAAAAATAGAGAGCGTGATTCTGGATGCTCTAAGCAGCTATTTGTTTTGTTGGTGAAAGAAACCGAAGTGCATCCTAAGGCTCCATGAACCTTTTGAAACACATTTGGGGCCTGCTGGAACAAAAAAAGCCCCTACAATTACCAAGGCTTCCATCATCATCCTACAAATCTCAACTATCCTAAAATCCTTAAGCCTAAGATTACAAGCTTATTACTTTTCTAGGTCTACAAAAATGTGAATTACAAAGATTTGGAATAAAGTTTTTAATTATAATAAAAAAGGAAAATAATTCTTTCCTTACTAGGTAAGTAAGACCTCTTATATTCCTGTCAATAGCAGTGTGACATGTGTGCATAAGTTTTTCTTTTGTTGTTTTTGATGAATTATTTTTGTATATGTGTCAAAATGTGATTCACAAAAAGGAGGAGTATCTCCTTATAGGTAAGGAGGTAAGCAATATCCATAAGACAATCTCTTCAAAAAAAAAAAAAAAAAAGGAGAGGAGTGGACTCATGTTACAACCAAAAGAAAGTATTGTAAGACCGAGGGGTTTACCTCAATGGTGAGGGCCCTCCCCCTTCACCCCCTTAGTCACCGGTTTGAATCCCAAAAAAAGTGCCTCAATTGTTGTAATTCATAAATAAAAAAAATAAATGTTATTGAGAAGTTAAGGTCTCAGGCTTAATCGTGAGTCAAATTTTGTGAAGCTCAAGCGAAATTTAGTTCAGATTGTTCATTACAAGATTTACTAGTCGAGCACATGCAAATTCTTCACTTGAACAGTAAACTAATAAAACGTTTAACAATGAACTCATAGGCGATTTCCAGCCTTATTTTTTCGTTGGATATTTCAGCTACCAACTAATTAAATCCAAGTCTAAAAACCATGTATCTTTATAGAAATTCGAAGGTGTCAACTGAAAGACACTGTGGTTGATGGTTGTTCATGTCACAATGAATGTAGACTCTGTGATTTCCAAAATTTATTGTCACTAAGATTCAAGTCTTGAAGTGATCCTAAAGAAAAAACAAAAAGTTTCGTCACCCTTAAGGAATTAAATATGTCTCCACGTCCATGGTGTTCTTAATCAGTACTCAGAAGTAAAGTCAATATGAACAAGTCAACATGTTACATGTAGTTAAGTAAACCTACATATGTGCGACAAATACGATGACATATGTGCTATCCATTTGTACGGTAGCTAGAACCCCAAACTATTATCATAACACGGCACCTTGACAAAGGCCTTTTGTCTCACCCTAACAATGTCAACTTATAACGACACGTCAACTGTATTAGTTAATGTTATATCTGGGTGATAAAACAATTTTATATATGCTCTGGGTGATTGTATTAGTTAATGTTATATCTGGGTGATAAAACAATTTTATATATGCTGTGGATGATAAACCACCCACAATTGTATCGATTTCTATCATTTTCATTTTATTGTTTAAGCTAACAAAAATATTTGAAGTCAAGAAGGGGGAGTACTATATTCGAAGTTGTGCTACAGATGACCGTACAAAAACTCTGTGACTCACGCCAAAAATAGTAGAAAAATTTACTTGTAACGAGGATATCATTGTTTTAATATCCCAGGTCAATTATACAATGACAATTTGAAAAATTATCTCACGTGTCATCAGCGGCGGATCCAGTAATTTTTCAGGGAAGGGGCAATAATAAAAGATTAAAGTTCAAAAAATAAAATAAAATTACACAACCAAATACCTTTAGAGTTTAATGAAGATTAATCTTAAAAAAATCAATTTCAATTAATCTAATTGAAATGCATGCATATCAATTATCAATTAAATAAATAAATCATAATTGATCATACATTCATGTGCTATATATTGATCATACAAAATACAGAGAGAGCCAAATCAATAATAATAATAACAATTATTATTTATTATAATAATAAACATATTATAAATAAATAACAAACAAAAAAAATGAGAAAAAAGAAGAAATGCTTGCCGTGGTGAAGAAGAAAACAAAAACCAGACCTTTTAGTTGAGTCAAAGCTCTATCTAGAGTGGCAGGCTCCTCACTCAACGATGACAATCAATTAGTTAACGTAATAATAATCATCAATTCAACGCAAGGTATGGACTGGGCTTCTTCACGCACGCTATTTAGTATTGCTTGTCTTCAATTCAAGTGATAAGTCGTGGGAAGGTAGGTTTCCTATTTCTTTTTCTTTTATAAAATTTTCCTAGCCCAAAACTACGTCGTTTTGGCAAGGATTTTTTTAAAACAGATTAGAGCCGCGCGCACAGTGCATCATCTGCGCCTGAAGCAAAGAACAGAGCCTCTTGAGGCATTTTCTCAAACAGGTTGTGGCACTAGCAGAGGGGCATTTTCAGGCACCACCAAAGCCTTTTCCGGCGATGGGAGGTGCAGCTGTATCTCCTTGCGCCTATGTGAATCCGCCACTGCGTGTCATTGTGTCTGTGATAGCACTCTTTGCTATTTCCATTGCATGAAGTCTTTTTCAAGTAGGTAAAATCTACATATTCTCCTCTATAAGGCAATTTTGCATACTTCAAAAGTAATAAGCATATTGAGTCCCGCCTATATTTTATAATAAAATATCATCTCCCTCTATCTCACTATTTTTTTATTTTTTATAATAAAATATCATCTCCTCTATCTTTTTATTTTACAATAAAATATCATCTCCTCTATCTCACTATTTTTTTATTTATAAAAAGATAAAAGTAAATATAAAAGGTAAAAGTAAACTATATAATAATGGTTGGTACAATTGCATTGTCTAGCCCATTGGAGTGATCAACTTTTTTTATGAAATGGGTAGGCAACATATATGCCACTCCACCTAGTTTTTTAAACGGGTTGTTACCAGATAGCCCCTTGTGGGGTAGTTTGTTACACAGGATTGTCTTAGCATGAATTATGCTTAGGGACTGTCTTAGGGAGGTGTTTTTGGTGAGCAATATAATACGGATGTTATACTTTGGTGAGCATGGACTAGTTAATCCTCCCATTCCACATGGGTTTATTAGTCCTTTCTTAAGGAGGGTGTTTTTTGTGGGCCCGATATTAGCAATCCCATTTAAGACTAGGATTAAATGAAAAATAGAAGGACAATAATTAGATGATAAATAAATAATTTGTGTACGACACATAGGAATATTTGTGTACGCGTGTGCATTAATATATAGATACTAATGTTTATATATATTTGTGTGTATCGTATGTGCCAAACGTTTTGAAATTTAAAATAAATTAATGTGTGAGTAGTCAAATTTGCAATAAATTTCAAATTTAGGAGGTGAAAGAAATCAACACAATATATAAATTGAGGAGGTTTTCTTCATAGAAAAATAAGATAATGGGTTGTAGGTAAGAAAAATTAGTTTGAAGGGTTAGCTACATTTACTAAATACATTATTCCCTGTTGGGCATTAAAATAATCATGCACTTAAGCCTCTGTATAATTGCATTCTTTTCTTTAAATTTGTTAATAAACTTTTATTTACAGCATGTCTTTGGTCATTCTTTATTGATTTCCTTCAGACAAAAACAAGTACGAAACTTCATGGTTCGTCATTGTGTACGATTTCAACTTGTGTTGCTGTCATCTTCATTTACATATATATATATATAGACACACACACACATACTCTCACCATCCACTATTACTACTACAGCTTATCCTCGATCTGCTTGTGTTAAACATGAAGCCGCATCAAACCAACAAATTTTCATTTCTTATTTTCTCTTCTTTGTATTTCTCTTCTCATATTTCACATCCCTCGCAGCTCAAGAAGTTGGTAATTATAGATGTTTTAGTTTGCCTTTTCTTTTCTTTGGTTTTTTTTCTTTTCAGAGAAAAGAAAGTCATTACATATCTACTGTGATATTGCAGAGGATGAAAGAGAATTCGATTACCTTCATGAAAGTGGAAAGGGGCAAAACAGTGGGGAGAGATGAAGGAAGAATGGGCAGCGTGTAAGAATGGAAGCCTGCAATCTCCTATTGATTTATCAAGTCATCGAGTCAATTAATCCCACACTTGGGGAATCTCAACACCAGCTATAACCGTATAATGCCACCCTCAAGAATAGAGGCCATGATAGTTTCGGTAATATATAATTAATTAGCTCATCACACTAATGATTTTAAACCGGTAATTTTTTTTTATTCTCTTTCCGAAAATACAAAACTATAGGATTGAAATTGTTAAAATTAAATTCATAAGGACAAACTAAAGGGACAAAATATATGTAAATCGATAACTTATCTTTATTTATTATTATTTTTATACAAGCGATATTTGGGGATGGAGAATAAAACCGAGGATTTTGAGTGTATAAATAAATATTTTTAACCACTTGAGCTACAACCGTTTTAGACCACTTATTTATTGTATGTGTGTGCATAGGTTCAATGGGAGACGAATGCTGGATCAATTCAGATAAATGGGACTGAGTATTTTCTAAAACAATGTCACTGGCACTCACCTTCCGAGCATTCAATCAACAACAGGAGCTATGACATGGAGCTCCACATGATTCATATAAGCCCTGATCTCAATGTCACAAACAAGATCGCTGTCATTGCAGTCCTCTACAAGATTGGTCGTGCCAATTCTTTCCTCTCTACGGTACTCTTGATCGAAATCAAATTCTCTCATACGTAATTATGTTGTTAGGGAATCTGGACCATTGATCTAGTTGGTTTTTTACTCGAATGCATTTTAGATTCATAATTTGGATAAAATAGTAGTATGATAAAAGAACATTATCCGTTACCTTGTGACGACCTCATTCTCCTCTTCGTGTTACGAAATACTATATTCTCCTAACATGTTGCAAGTTGTGAATGAATTTCAGTTGACGAGGCATGTTAAATCCATGATTGATGAAAATCATGAGACGAGCATTGGGATTACTGATCCTAGAAAAATTAAAATCGGCGGGGAAAAACTATTACAGATACATGGGCTCACTCACCGTTCCTCCTTGTACTGAAGGCGTTATTTGGACCATCACCTAAAAAGGTAATTAATTAATTACAATTATAGCCTTTCCTTTTAATTTGGTCATCTATCAAACTATGTGACCCTTTTTGCAAAATTTTGGTGTCCTCTCAGATAAGAACAGTGTCAAGGAATCAAGTAAAGTTATTTCGAGAGGCTGTGCATGATGTAAGTATTAGTTCAACTCTGAATCTACTCTTTTATTCAACCCCCACACTAAAACAAAAAATATATATAAAAATATCAAAAACAAAAGGTTCTTGACTGCAATGGTCCTTGACCTTGTAGCCGAGTTTCATTTTGGTTCTCAAATTCAATTTACAATTTTGGGCGTCCTTCAATCGTGTTGTTAGTGGCAATTTGATCCTTCCGTCGATATGACCATCAATTTCAAGGGTAGAGCTATCAATTCATGTACGAATCACCCCAAAAATGAATTACTCATTTTGACAGTTATATTGGTAGAATTAGACAAAATGATAAAATTGGTAACCAAAATGAAACTTGGATACAAATTCGTAAGGGTGACGGCCATGGGCTTTTTTTCCTTTGTTGATCGAAGATATGTATTTTGAATTGCATGATTTAACTATAATGTAGATTTGCAATGTATCATTTTCTTTGCAGCAAAGCTAGACTAATCAAAGCTCTGCAATATTTGCATAATTTTTTTTTCTTTCTTGTTAAACCTTGCGTGTAGCCAAGGGAGAAGGGTCTCATTTTAATTTATGCCCAGGCCACCCAAAAGTCAAGACCGACCCTGCAAATTCATATTTAAAACCAGACGCAAAAATATTGAAATCATATATTCTTTGTTTGGAAATTGATTGCAGTATGCGGAGATGAATGCAAGGCCGGTACAACCACTCAACCTTCGAGAGATCCACGTTTACGACCATAGCTCAAGGAGCACAAATAAATCCTGAGGATATCAACTAGGCACAGAGTTTTCTAACTACCTGGATTTACTATTGCTTTTCCACTTGCTAAATGACGCACCATATATATCTATTAAGATAATTAATTTATGTTTTTTTTTCGCAAATAAATTTGAAATGACCTACTACCTGTTGGACATTGATGTAAACACAGCATCAAAAGTCTATAAAGGCACCTGCAATTAGTCGAACATTTGACCTTCAATTAATTTTAAAATAACACTAATCAATATTAAATTTGAATCTAGATTCAAAATAATAGTTTTTTACTACAAGCAATTGGGGAAACGGGGTTATATATACGAACAATGCTGGGTGCCAAGGGATTTCGAACCTTTGCGTACAGAGTTTGAGGCCGAAGAACTCAACCGATTGACCTATACCCATTAAAAAAAGTTAAAACGGAATCCAAAAGAAAAACTTCAAACAAATCAAAAAGGAATGCAACCACACTAGAGGATGCCCTACCCACTTACCCTTGTCGTTTAACTCGTTATAGTCGAAAAGACCAAAATATCCGACGTGTCCTAAATAGTCGGGGAAACACGTAAAAAAGAAGAATAATAATACAGCTTGTGCGGGGTCCCGTTTCGAGTTTCAAATGCGTTTTGAAATTACATTTTCTCGTCACGTTTTTGGACTTGCGTTTGTTACAGCTTTCAATTTCAGACTGTGCTTACGATGTCGGTTTTTTTTTCCCTTTGCCTTTTAATTTTCTTTTATTTGTACAAAGAACAGGACGTTTACAAATAATTTTTTTACGGCAGACCAACATACAATTTATGCTTTTTTCGCAAACATAATTGTATTTTTTAAATTAAGATAATTAATTTATGCTTTATCGTACTCACATTTATGCGAGTTGAACTTAAAATCTCTTTTACCAAAGATAATCGCCCCTAAACCAAATGCTGGATTCTTAGCCCTTTATAATACTGATAATAATGAGCTATATTATGAGCTATGTTGCCTTACCACATTTCCTACTAGTTATTAATTCCAAGATATGTTATCTTAGATTTCATGGGCTGTATAGAGAGAAACATTTTGTATGATGGTATATTTAAGGGGCTAGGTGTTCAACCTAACCAAGGTGTGACAGGCTATCACATGAAAACTATTATTGGTCTTGGTGGTTGTGATATGTTGACTCTGATTTTTTGTCATCAACCAACTTGTCTATGCTAAAACCTTAACTTGTACAACAATGGGTATTGCTGGTACCACCTACACACTCCGAAGCTCTAGATCATAATGGATGTGCTTTTCCTGGAAGAAGATGTGTATTTTTCTAGGGGAGTTCAAGCACAGGCAGGTCCAGATAATGTTGATGATCGATCAGACCTTAAAGAATTCATTACCTTGGAGTCACTATGTAATCCGACCAAACATGATGAATTAACCGACCGGTTGGACACCACTCCAGAAACCGCGTAGGACAGCCTTGATGCCCGGTCATGTTCGTCTCATCACCGGCAACCCAATCACCCGTACGTTGAACTTTTTGGCTCACCATGATGCGAGAGGAGGAAGTGGAACCGAAGGCTGCAAGAGGAGAAGCAGGAGGAGAAGAAGAAGTCACTAAAAGGAGCAGGAGGGTGCCAAGACCTCAAATCGTGTCTTCAACTCAAGGCAATTGGTCACCCAGTCCCGACGACTGTTAACCACGTGAACAGTGTCGCGCATTCGTTTTGGCGTGTTTGACTTGGTTTTCCTATTATTTTGGGGTTTTCTGGGTCTAATTTAAAAGGATTCTAGTTTCCTATTCCTAATTAACTTGTAGCAAAATCCTATAAATATAAATAGGACTTTTAGGGCAATGTTAAAAATACGAAGAGAGAAAGAGACACAAGGCATTCAAGCGGGAATTCAAGGGCATCAAGGGTTTGAGCAAGGGTGAGAGAGAGAACTAGGGGTTCTTGTGACAGATAAGGGGTTCAAGATTGTAACCAAAATTGTTCTTACATACTAGTGAATTTCTTGGGTGGATCACCAAGAGGACGTAAGTACGAGGCCGAACCTCTATAAATCTTTGTGTTCTAGTGTGTGTTTACTTTTCAATTGGTGTGAGTGCTTTATATTTGCGTGGTTTGTGTGTGTGTGTCGCCGCATAGTCCATCAACGACAAGGTCCCACTAGTAAAAAAACCCCCTTGCGCGACCAAACTTTGCGTGACCAAACTTTGCGTGACGAAACACAATTCGTCGCACAAAGTGACTTTGCGCGACGAAAATTAAACTTTGTCGCTCAAAGTCTTACGCGACTACATTTTGCGCGATGAAAAACAATTCGTCGAACAAAGTCACTTTGCGCGACAAAAATTTGCGCGACGACAAAGCATCGTCACAAAAAGTAACTTTGCACGACGAAAACTTAAATTCGGTGCACAAATTCTTGCGCGACGAAGTGTTGTTCGTCTCGTAAAGTCTTTTCAAAAATAAATTAAATAAAAATTTATTTTTAAAAATCTATGCATGACTCTGCGCGACGAAACACTTAAATACGGGGCACAAATTCTTGCGCGACGAAGTGTGGTTCGTCTCGTAAAGTCTTTTCAAAAATAAATAAATAAAAATTTATTTTTAAATATCTATGCATGACTTTGCGCGACAAAATACAAAAATTCGTCGCACAAAGTCTTGCGCGACGAATTCTCGTTCGTCTCGCAAAGTGTTTACAAAAATAAATAAAATAAAAAATTATTTAAAAATTTTTTTGGATGACTTTGCGTGACGAAATAATAATCTTCGTCTCGCAAAGTCTTTACAAAAATAAATAAAATAAAAAATTTATTTTGTTAGAAAAATATATTATTGTAGTTCGGATTGGGTTTTTGTTAGAAAATATATATTTTAAATTGACGATCGAATTGGTTCATTGTATTCATATAGGGTCAAGGACTGTAGCTGTAAAAAATCATTAAAATCGAAATTGAAATAACCGTTAAATCATGATTTTTTGTTTATAACCGTCGAAAAGTTTTGTCCTATTACTTGATCTCTGAATGTTTATTTTTTCCGATTTTTGGCGTATATAATCTTGAAGTATAAGCAAACAAGTTTGACGGTTGGATCGTTGAAACTAGTTTCGTAGAATGCGTATGCCATCAAAACAATATATTCACTAATAATTAAGAGTTTATTTATACTTTCATTAAATACAACATAAGATTTTGTGGTATCCACTAGTGTAAATATTTTAAATTGAAGATCAAATTGAGTCATTGTATTCATATAGGTTCAAGGAGTGTAACCGTAAAAAATCATCAAAATCGGAGTTAAAATAACCGTTAAATCGTGATTTTTGTTTATAACCATCGAAAAGTTTTGTCCCATAACGTGATCTCTGAATGTTTATTTTTTCTGATTTTTGGGGTATACGATCTCGAAGTAGAAACAAACAAATTGACGGTTAGATCATTGAAACTAGTTTCATAGAATACATATCCCATCAAAACAATATATTCACTAACAATTAAGAGTTTATTTATACTTTTATTAAACATAACATAAGATTTTGTGGTATCTACTAGTGTAAATATTTTAAATTGACGATCGAATGCAGTCATTGTATTCATATAGGGTCAAGGAGTGTAGCTGTAAAAAATCATCAAAATCAGAGTTGAAATAACCGTTAAATCTTGATTTTTCTTTTATAACCGTCGAAATGTTTTGTCCCATTAATTGATCTCTTAATGTTTATTTTTTCTGAATTTTGGCGTAAATGATCTCGAAGTATAAACAAAGAAGTTTGACGGTTGGATCGTTGAAACTAGTTTCGTAGAATGCGTATGCCATCAAAACAATATATTCACTAACAATTAAGAGTTTATTTATACTTTCATTAAATACAACATAAGATTTTGTGGTATCCACTAGTGTAAATATTTTAAATTGAAGATCAAATTGAGTCATTGTATTCATATAGGTTCAAGGAGTGTAGCTGTAAAAAATCATCAAAATCGGAGTTAAAATAACCGTTAAATCGTGATTTTTCTTTTATAACCGTCGAAATGTTTTGTCCCATTACTTGATCTCTTAATGTTTATTTTTTCTGAATTTTGGCGTATATGATCTCGAAGTATAAACAAACAAGTTTGACGGTTGGATCGTTGAGTAGCTTTAAATTTGTTTATTTTGTACGTATAACACTTAAGAAATTGAATAGTATATATATTTATTAGTAGCTTTAAATTTTTTTAAGACTTTGCGCGAGCAATATAATAATTCGTCACGCAAAGTATACTCTAAAAATTTGGGCGGGTATCAAAAATGGGAATTTTAAAAAAAAAAATTACGACTTTGCGGGACGAATATATAGTTCGTCGCGCAAAGTTTTGTGGGACAAATATTTAGTCGTTCGTCGCTCAAAGTTTTGCGGGACCAATATAAAGTTCGTCGCGCAAAGTTTTGCGGGACCAATATATAGTTGTTCGTCGCGCAAAGTATACCCAAAAAATTTGGGCGGGTACCAAAAATGGCGAATTTTTTTTAAAAAAAAATTTCCAACTTTGTGCGACCAATATATAGTAGTTCGTCGCGCAAAGTATACTCTAAAAATTTGGCGGGTACCAAAAATGGGAATTTTAAAAAAAAAAATTACGACTTTGCGGGACCAATACATAGTTCGTCGCGCAAAGTATACTCGAAAAATTAGGGGCGGGTACCAAAAATGGGAAGCGGGAATATTGTGGTCGAGCAAAACTTTGAGCGACCAAAATTTCGTCGCGCAAAACCCTAAACATTTGGGCGCGCACCAAAAATTGGAATTTTTAAAAAAAAAATTTTCGAGACTTTGCGCGACCAATATATTGTTTTGTTGCGCAACGTGATACTGTTTTTAAACCAAAATAACACCTCCACCATTTTCTCAATGTCTTCTACTCTTACCTCTCCTCTCTCTTTCCTTCTCCCCAAATCCTACCCTTCTCTCACACTCACTCCTCTCACTTAATCTCTCATCTCTCTCTTCACTATCTCTCACTCTCACTCACTCTCTTATCTCTCTTTTCATCATCTCTCACTCTCACTCACTCTTTCATCTCTCTCTCACTATCTTCTCTATTCTCTCACACTCACTTCTCCCTCTCATTCTCACTCACTCAAAATCTTGCCAAAAGGTATATTCTCTCCAAATTTTAATTTTTTTTTTCATTAATATGTGTTTTGGAGTTAGTTTTGAGTTTATTCCAATTTTTTGTTATTTTGTTGTTATTTGACAATATATATATTTTTTTTTGTAGGGAATCGTCGAGACTTTGACGGCTAAAGTTGAGGATTTGGACGCTATAGAAACATATCCTCCGCCACTATCACCACAATAGGCTTGTAGATTTTATTATTGTACTTTGTTAATTTATGTGTACATTTGAATATTATATATATTGGATAATTTGACCACTATTTCTCATATGTAATTTTATTTTGAATATTTCAATTTAAATTAAAGTAATTAAAAAAAAAAATTCATACAATTAAATTAAATTTAAAAAGTAAAAATTTGAAAAATTAATATAATGAAATTGATATAAGAGAAATAATAAAACAAATGTCAAAAACCTTGGGTGACAAAATATTTCGTCGAGCAAACTATTAAACTAGTTTATTTTAATTAAAAATTTTAAAAAAATTAAATTTTTTTTTTTATTTTTAAAATTGAATATTTCGTTGCGCAAAAAAAATTTGCACAACATTAGGATTCGTCGCGCAAAGTGTTCGTCGCGCAAAATAATTAATATTCGTCGCGCAAAGTTGATAGTATTCGTCGCACAAAGTAGTTATAACTCGTCGTGCAAAATAATATTATTCGTCGCGCAAAGTAATTAATATTCGTCGCGCAAAGTTGATAGTATTCGTCGCGCAAAGTATCTTTGAGCGACGTTAGTATTCGTCGCTCAAAGTTGTTATTGTTCGTCGCGCAAAGTATCTTTGCGAGACAAAAAAAAATTTCGTCGCGCAAAACCTTTCTTTACGATCTTTGCGCGACAGAACTTGCACGACCAAAATTTCGTCGCGCAAACTTTGCGCGACGAAATTGTACTTTGCGCAACAAAATTATTTCGTCGCGCAAAGTGTTTTTTGTAGTAGTGTCCTTCATCATACAACATAGTAACTGAGCAACTACAAAAGAAAGGGAAAAGCTGGTCAGAATCAGAAGTCAATTCACAAATCAAAATGCAAGAAACAAACCCTAACTTGAAGCAAAAGAAAAAAAAACAAAAGGGGCCATTCGGCTGAAGCTATCCGCAGGCCACTAGCACAACCCAAGCTATCTCCAATGCGATCAGGCCTTTTAGCCTGCAGCTCAGCTTGGCGCCATGCAACCAGCCCCTAGGCTGTCTCAACTCTGACGAAATTTTTTATATAAAAGAAAAGGCAATAGCAGTCACAAATAGTCATTAGCCCACCCTCGGCGCAACCAACCTCATGGCTGATCCCGCAATCGATCATGGCTCCATCGCAAGCCAGCTGTCTGGCCACGGTTCAGCAGAACCAGCCAGCTGTCTGACGCCTTGAAGAACGCAAAAATAAAAAGGCTGAAGCTATGACTTACCTTGGTGATGAAGAACATATGGCGGAAGCAATTGAAGAGGAGCTGGAGAGAAGCGCGAGCAAAGGTAAATCGGGCAAACTGCATATTTGGACCCTAAACTCAGAATTGGGCCCATTACCTGTCAATTCTAATAGAACGATGTCATGAGTAAAACTCATCACTTAGCAAAGGTGCATGGGTTTTATTGGGCATCCGAGATCGTTTCACAGCCCAAAATTCAATTTTAATGTTTTTACAATTTTCAAAAGCTTTGTTATTTTCTTATTTTAATTCCTTGTTTATTCCTAGGCTTTCTGGGGGTATTTAAACAAATTTTACCTGTGGCTAGGGTTATGTTTTGTTATTCCAATTTACCAATAAATCTTGAGGTTTCCTCAAATCTTCCTAGTGGATTCTAGAGTTACATGTTCTAGGCTAAAGTTTTAGCCATTCTATTGTCAAACTGCATCACTCGAGGGGATTGACTCTTCCGGGTTATCTCCTCAACACGAAGAGATGTACACCTCCAAAATTCTTCTCGTTGCCGCAAGTTAGAAAGTAGTAGAAGAAAATATAGGAAGTGCAAAACAATGGGAGGAGTTTGCGATTTTTATAACCATTGGGATCCTTGGCCAAGAAGAAATCCCAAAAGCCTTTCTTGACAAGAAGCCCAAATCCAAGAAGGAATCAAATTCAACTCTCAAAGGGAGCCGAGCTGCAATTGGGAATTCAAAAGCTTGACAAAGTATTTCACATCTCCTATATGCCTACATGTGCCATGCAGAAGGTGGGGGGAATTTGTGGGAACATGGATTTTCGGCAACCATTCAGATGGTGACAAGTGGAAAAGGGAATATTACTTAGGTCAAATAATTGTGCTAATTAATCCCATTTAATTAGCCAATTATTTAGATCTCCCCCAAATCAAGGATCCGATTTGCATCAAATCTCCTTGATACACTCCGCCTCCTTATTCAAGAGAGAGAATAATTCCCTTCCATAAAGGAATTATTCTCCGTAAATCCTTCCGAACAAGGCTCAAACAAGGAGGCTATATAAAGATAGCATCACACTACACATGAGGTAATGCTAAACCTAATTTCGAAAACCCTAGCACAAACACTTGACTCTGGCCCACTCTCTCTCTCTCTCACTCTATCTCTCTCTCTCTCTCTCTCTCTCTCCTATAGAGAAAACTCCATCCTTTCAGTATAATATGCATCTCCTTAAGATACCTTGGCCAACACCATACCGGTGTTCTCCAATTGACCACCATTGTTGTTCGGACCACTTTGCAAAACCCAAGGGAGGTGTCGTATAGCAGTGTAGCTCGGAAGTCCGAGTGTCGTATCCACAGAGAGCAGTGTAAAGAAAATAACAGAGATGAAAAAGAAGTGTGATTGAGAGGTTGATTTATGCAAGATTTGATTTCAAGAAAATTCAATTGATTAAAACACTAAGGCATTGGGTTTCCACTTTTAATATAAGCATGCAACTCTTACTAATGTGATCCACAAAATATTTTCCATTGTAGTTTGTTCAAAATAATTAAAGCTCTTTTAATTTCCTTTAGAAGTATTCTAAGCATAACTTGTACCATTGGCAACAAACATCAAAAAATAACTTCATCAAAATTCTATTAATCTTTAGTAATTCTCTTTCTCTTTTAAAAGCATGAAAGTTTTTACTACACAATGGGAAAAAAACATGATTGAACCCATGAAATAGAATATCAAACATTCATCAATTAATTAAAAGAAAACTACAAATTCCATTTGAATAAAACTACAAGCACATTAAGCTTAAGTTTGGATCAAACGAATATAAAAATACACACTTATATTAAAGCTTTCTCCTAGCCTTAGCTAGGGAGGTTTAGTTTCCCATAATAAAATAAAACTAAAAACAGAAATTAAAAACTTTGAAGATATGGAGGAAAGGAGAGAAGAAGCTCAAGTTGTGAGGCCTTGGTGTGATTTTACACTGCCGTAGCTCCTTCTATTTATAGGAGGAATGAGAGTAGACAATTCCAACTTCATTTGAATAAATAACTTCTCCACTTTGCCACCAAGCCACTCACCATTTTGCTTCATTTATTTTGTTCATCGACCTTGCCGCCAAGCCCATCCAATTTCTTTGTTTTTATGCAATCTCATCTCTTTATTGGAATACACATCAACATATGTAATCAATTCAATTGGCTTTTATTGTGCTGTAACCACATTCTTCATTTATAATTTCTTCTTGGCTGCCACAATTAATTGGTTTGCTTGTTAGCTTTCATTTGTTCAATCCATTAGCTTTGCTTAAAAGCTTGGTGCGGCACTCCAACTTTATTTTCAATATCTATTGGTTATTGCTTCTTCTTTTCTAACACCTATCAAGCAAGAGTTTGCTTATTTTTCTCTGGTGATGGCTGCACTTAAGAAAGATGTACCTAAAAAAAAGAAATCATCATCAATTAGTAATGGGTATGTAAGCAAGTGCAAAAGTGAAAAACAAACCTAAATTAACTAAGATTGTAAAGAAAATCAATTACTAACAAATATATTTAGGGATAATAAATGTGGATAGTTATGTGCTCATCAAATTGTCTACAGGGTTCGAAGGAGTAACACAATCAAAAATTGCAAGAATCTTCTTCAAATATTCCAAGGAGGAAATTTGCCAAACAAGGTCGTTTCAAATGATACCCAAACTTGTTATAGCCTATAAACTGATACACCAACTTAAGAAACCTTACATGTAACAAACTCCAGCTATGAAACCGTACGGTTGAGCCACATCATTGCTTCTGTGTTAATATTAAAAATGTAGTGAAAATGTTTTGCGAAGTAAGAAAGATTCTCTGAAAATTTCTATAGACTTGTAATCCCCTCTAATTTCATCCTATCACCCCAAAAATCAACACTTTTAAAAATTGTAATAATAATTTCTCAAAGATAAACTTCATTCCGATAAACTTTAACAGTATAATCAAAGACATAACAAGACATCGAAAGTACCAATCCCCTAAACCCTTAAATACACACTTGATCTCAAGACATACTTTGATTACGACCCAAAAAAAAAGATCTCAAGACATATTTTTAGTAATTTCTCACATATTTCTATTTTATCACAATTCATACAATCAATTCACATATTATTAGTAATTTCTCACATATTTCTATTTTAACAAATTCTTACAACTCCTTAAAAATTTAGGGGCTGCATTTATTCCTTCTTAAAACTCTTACTTTGTTTCATAAGTATCATTTGTATTCTATTCTAGTTTTTCGATTGTGTACTTGGGAAACAAGGGAAAACATCAATTTGACGTTTTACAAAACATAGTAATCCGTGGAAAACATCATTGAACAAAGCTATACAACCCTTTTGCAAACAAACCACATCCAAGTATCGATATATATATATCGCATTCATAGTTAAATTGAGAAGAAAAAAAAATACAAAACAAGAAAACTCGAAAAGATTTTTCTAGTGTCTTGTCAGCAAGTCAACAAGTTCTACTAATGGAATGCATTACACATTAGTAAAACCACGTACACATTGATTCCTAGCCATTAGTTAGCGATTTTCGAAATTATTGACAGATACAATTTTCACAAGCGGGAGAGTAGAGGACCTTGTGACCAGACATGCATTTTTAGCCTTCATTTACACAACCCTCAAATAATTTAACCCCCCCACCAACTAACACAAGAGTTGTCTTGAGCCACCTTCTCTCCCATAGCCCCTCCCATTTTTTCTTCTCATTTTTTTAAAAAAAAGATACTGTACATGATGAACATCCATGAGCACCAAAATTAATCTCTCCCGAATTAAATCTCCTTAATGTCCTTGAATAATTAAAAAATCTCGATGATGAACAGACGATTTCTATATTTGCCACTTTCCCCATTGATAATACTTCATTGCATATCCTTCTGCACCAACCCAAATTAATCAAACAAATATATCATCACGCCGCTTCTTCGGGTTTGCTTCGGGGTTCCCTTTTTCTCATCATTGCAACAGAATTCGTCGTAGTTGATTCGACCGTCCCTGCAGCGAATTCCAAAAATATATCCACGCATTAACTTCATGTAACTAGCAGTATTCAATGGACAACGATTCTGATTAATATTAGAGTATTTGCCACTTACGTTATCAGCGTCAACTTCAGCAATGATTTCTAGTATGTCCCTTCCATCATGCATGCCGTATTTCTCGGAGGGCTTGCTCTAGCTCTTCGGTCGTGATATACCTGATGAGAAGGCATATTGGCATGGTTACATACATATAAGATCGATGAAGATGAGAAACCTTTTTTTCTTATATTATATATGTAACTGCAATTTAGAACATTAACTATAAATGAAACCCTACCCCGCTGTTATCTTTATCAAAGTGTTGGAAGGCAGTGTAGAGATGCTCTTCTCGATCCATCCGATTCAAGTGCATTGTTGCTGTGATGAACTCGTCGTAGTCTATGGTTCCGTTGCCATCAGCATCCGCCTTTATTTTTAAAATTATTGAAATAAAAAGAAAAGGAAATTATATCAGAATGGAATAGGAGTTAACTTGTAACAATGTATATTATATATACTAATTTCATAGAGCGAGCACTTACTGCTTCCATTAATTGCTTAGCTTCAAATTCAGATAGCTTGTCCCTTGCTTGGCAAAGTCCTTGCTTTAGCTCTTCAAGTGTTATAGTCCACTGTTATCTGTGTCTATGCTCTTGAACATCTCTTTCAATCCCATGATTTCTCCTCTGATAGGCATCCCGCAATGACCTATAAAAAATTTTCCAAATTAAGTAACTCTCTAAATTCACTTCTTCAGTTCATTGAAAACAACAAACACAGATGCATGGATGATTCATTTGGAATTTTCTATATGATGCATCATGCATGTAGTGTCAGTATTATGCATATGATGTCCCTAAGATCTATCCAGATCAAAATGACGAATACATACCCGAAGTGCAACTTTCTTGAACTGGTTCATTGCTTTGAACTGTTTGAGCCTGCTGAGCACAGCGTTGTCGAGAGGAACATCAGGTGCTTCACCATCCTCCTTAATCCATGGGTGATCTGATGGAAATCATATATAATATGTACAGTCAGGTTAGAAATCATACTTATAGTGAATCTATATGGACGGCAGATTCAGGCAATAATCAACCTGACGTTCTAAATTCACAGTCTGGCAAGAGAACATTTCGAATTAGAAATTAGTTCATCGACTTACTGAGAACTTGGAAGGCTGTCAATCTCTGCTTGGGGTCTGAGTTCAACATCTTCCTCACAAGATCCTTTGCTTGATGTGATATTGAAGGCCAAGGGTCGCTTGAAAAGTCGAGTTGGCCACGTAAAATTGCATTGAATATCCCATGTTCCGATTCTGTCATGTAGTTTCAATATATCAATTAATTGATAGACTGATTGGAGTGGATTTAAAGAGAAATTAAGAAGAATTTTCTAGTCTTTTATATTAACCTGCCCAGAAAGGAGGAACACCACTGAGAAGAATATACAACATGACCCCAACACTCCATATATCGACTTCTGGCCCATATCTTCTCTTCAACACTTCTGGTGCAATGTAATATGCGCTACCAACAATATCCTTGAATACTTCTCCTGCAATATCATCACAAACGTGTTTATTTAACCCATTGTTATATATATATATATAATATATTTTTTTTTTTGGTGTAGGGAGGGAGAAGATAATAAATTGAGCATTTAAAAATTTCCCATATCCATTTGAATCTCGTTAGGCTCAATATTAATTATATATTGGTTTATTGGTCATCAAAAAAAAAAATCCTTGTCATATCTCCCACAGTTAAACAAAATTTAATTCGTGTTAATCCATTTAAACTCTCCTCACAATTTTGTTTGGCCGACTGGACGATAAAGAAAAAACCAGAATTCCTACCATGAAACAGTCGAGAAACAAATTAGGGTTAAAATGTGATTTGTACTTACCTTGTTTGTAAAAGACGACAGACCAAATCTGTAGCCTTAAGCGGAGAGTGTTCATCTTTATTGAGCAAAAGGAAATTCTCAGGCTTGAGATCTCTGTGAATAACCCCCATGGAATGACAGGTGTGCACGATCTGAACAATGGTCCTCAACAACGCCGCTGCAGCGCGTTCGGTGTAATGTCCCTTTGAGATGATACGATCGAAAAGCTCTCCTCCGGCGCACAACTCCATGACCAAATGAACCGACTGCTTGTCCTCATAAGCTCCCTTGAGCTCCACAATGTTGGGCTGCCCCGTCAAATGATGCATGATTTGTACCTCCCTCCTCACATCCTCAATATCCTCCTTGTTCACCAGCTTCCGCTTGGCGATTGTCTTGCACGCGAACTGCTCTCCCGTGGCCTTGAGCGTGCACAAGTGCGTGACACCAAACTGGCCCCGCCCGAGCTCCTTCCTATGGAGTACATGGAGCGGACGTCCTCCATGGGACGGCCTAAGACGGGGCCAATGGGGCCAGGCTTGGCAGCCTTGCTGTGAGTTGGGGAAGCATTAGGTTTGGGATGAGCGGCCGGATTTGAGGGGTTGTGGGGGGCGGAATGGGCAGCGCTAGGGTTATTGTCCGGGGCATTGTTGCTGTCTCCCTTATTGTCATCATTTGGGGCATCCTCGGTGCTGCGTTGAGAGCAACAGTTGCCCATGGTGGAAGGCAGAGAGAGAGAGCGGGGGTTAGGATCTTGGGTGTGGCCAAGAGAGGCAATGTTGGGTTAATTTTGGGGCTGAAGAAAGGGTTGGGTGTGGAGAGAGACACAATTAGGAAAAGAAAGAGAAAGAGAGAGAAAGTTAGAAAGGTGGCAGAGGAAAGAAGGGTTACAGGTTGGACTGACGAGGGTAATGCAGAGGACTGATAATGAGGAATTGTAGGAGCTTGGTAGTTTGGGAAAGTTTGCAAACCTTGGGAAGGGCTTTGAAACAGTCTTTAGGGGCGTCTCGTACGTGGGAGGCTCTCATTTTTCTATCATTCCTATATTATCCCAGGAACGAAAACGGTTCTCTTTGCATGTACACACTTCTCTTCTTTATCTGCATTAATTCATACATGTTGGCATATAATTGTTACAACAGTATGGACGATGACAGGTAATGGTACAAACTGAGAAGGATACTTATAGTGCTTCTAGAACCAAAGATTGTTGTTACACCCTATAGGCTATAGGTGGTGTGCATATAAGTTATAACTATAACAACACTAGGATAGAAACTTAACTGCAACGGTTGTAAACTCCTTGTATCTCTCTCGTGACGATAGAGGTAGACACAAAGAAGTATAAGCTGTCATATTTGATTAACCTTCTTTGATTTGTATATCATTAAGAAAATACACGATCCTTGAAGGCACGTCTTGTAATTTTATATGATACAAAATTGCGTACTTATGATGTAAAAATATATCAAGTGATTTTGTCATACATATATGAAAATTACATGTAAAGTGATCATGACTGAAATTTTCTCTTTTCAATTTTAAAAGGAACCTTTATTTGCACAATGCATGCTGTGCAGGAAAATAAGAGTTATTATTATAACAAAAACACACTAAATTTCAGTCCATGATTGACTCGATTCATCTACTAAAATCACGCAAGATATTTTTTCTTAAAATTAGAATATATAAAAGGGAATTTACTAAATATATAAGAAATTTACTAAATTTACTAAATATTTACTAAAGCGAATCTATTAAAAAAACATCAATGGATCCACCAAATTTTGTACCGTTATTCCCTTCTTTTTACAAACTACGTAGAATTTCAAGTTACATAGTCGAGTAATTGAATTACAGAAGATGACATGGTACATATTTGCAAATGTGGAGTTGAGCTTGAAACAGAGATTTGTTGGACTCATGATAATCCAAGAAGGAGGCTTTATGCATGTTCTAGAGAGAAGTATGGGGGTGATTGTGGTTGGAAGGATTGGAAAGACCCAAATGTGTGAGCGGTCTAAACACAGACCATTGCATCGAAGTAAAGATAAAAAGCCAGATAACAAGCTAAACAACACAGACAGTTGCATCAAAGTAAGATAAAAAGCCACCACTATACGTTGGAACTTCGCCGCAATATCTGATTTCAGCGTCGTGTGCATGATTTTTGCTCTTCAAAGTCATCTTTATTAATTCAGCCTTCTCTACAATAATGGAACCACTTTATGAATCTTCAAGTTAGTATCGAATCCAAATTAAGACCGTATGGTTCTGCTCCAAATCGAATATTTCAGACCGTATCACTCGGCCCTAATATGAACCCTAAATCAATTTGGGAAATAAGAGGGGAAAGGAGATTCCGTATCACTCAGCCTCTAAATACGAATTATGTGCCTCTTGTGGGAACATGAATTTTGGCAACCAAATCACAAGGTGACACGTGGATAGAGGAATATTCCTTAGGTTAATTAGCCTATTATCCTTGATTTACGATATAGGAATATCTCCCTAAATCAAGGATTTGATTTCTACCAAATCTCCCTGATATTATCATGTCATCTCATTTAAGGAAAAGATAACTCCTTCCATATGGGAATTATTTTACACAAAACCCTAACCAATGAGGTAATCGCACGGCCCCAAGGCCGAGACTGCAGCTCCATCTCACGGCCTCGTGGTCATGAACACAGCTCCAGCACATGCCCTTGCACCTCCACACGCCTCCATGGCTAGGGCCACCATTCCATCACACGACCTTTTGGTCGAAATTACAGTCCCACCTCACGGCCGAAATCGTGGAGCAACTTCACAGCACTGCTGCCACAGCCAAGATCGAACATCCTTCCCACGGCCAAGGCAAGGTTGCCCACCCGGGCCACGTTGCAGCTATGATGTTGCTGCCCATGGAGAAGTCGTGGCTACTACTGGCGCCTCTGCCTTCCATGGAAATCTTGCAGCCGATAACTATGGCTCTATCTTGGAACAAATGTATACATTCCCTCCTTTGTTGCCACCCTAGATATTCGTTGCTCCTGGGGCACACCCTAGGTTGCATCCAACTTGGCTTCACACAATTTTCTCCCATCGATCGTGTGGAGCTGTGCTTCAAAGAGGAGGTGTGGGTGGCTGGATTCGTCGGAGGGGGAGGGGGATGGGGTTAGGGACGGACCCAGGATTCCGAATTGAGGCGGGCTACATTTACCTTACGTACAAAACCTAATAAGAACAAAGAAAACTCGACGGTACGAGTGAATTTTATTGATAACCAAAACATTACACCTAGTAGGGGGGGACATCTTGAGCCTTACCCCTCAAAATGCATCTAGTACATAGATAGAAACTAGTAAACTAAAACAAAAAAGACAAGAAGAAATAAACATACAATGCAAAATACAACAACATTATATAAGTTGCACCCTTCGAGTCTTGATAGAGTTAAAATCACCAATGATTGATTCATTATCTATATTATCAGCAAATTCTTTCTCAATGTGTAGTAACATACAATCAGAAAGAAAACTCATTACCTATCTTGCTTCGAAGTCAATTTTTGATAAGTCTCATACATGAAAATGCCCGTTCTGTTGTTGCTGTAGAAACTGGAAGAGTTAGCACCAAACGAATCAATCTATCGATTAAGTAATATGTTTGTGCTAATCCTGTTTCAATTAAGCATTGAAGTAATATAGGAATGGAATCAAGATTCTTGAAGGCTGGAATGCGACCCATATCAATCTTATAAAATCCCAATTGTTGATGTAAAGCTTGCAACTCAGTTGTACTGAAATCTTGAGGATAAAATTTTTCAGCAAGAGTGCATATATCACCAATGTTAAATCGCTTGAAAGCATCATGAGGATCCAATGCTGAGCTAAGACAAAGGAGTTCCACAGTTCCATCTGGAAATCGAGTATTTAACTCCCCCAATTGATAATCTATTACCTCATTAAATACATCAATATGATAATAATGCTCAAATGTTATGCAATCCTTTTGTTGACAAGAACGACGAGTGCCCATTGTATGATGGGCACCCATATCAGGCATACAAATGTCATGTGTTTCACAAAATGATTGCACACTATGTATAAAATCATCCCAACCATTATTTCTCAATTCAACAAGCTCCATTTTTGTACTTGCAACCAAATTCAAAGCACTCACAATGTCTTGAGATTTTCTTTGAAGTTCTTGACAAAGAAAATCAGTGAATCTCATTGTTTTGTCCAACAAATTCAAGGCAAAAGCAAAGTCAAAAGATAACATAGAAATTTTCATACCTTCTGCTTCCCCACGAAATTGTGAGGTAGGACCATGATGACTAATATCATTATGAAGTGTCTTGGTGGCACCAAATAAATCAATCAAACTCCTAATAGATCTAAAATGTGAGCCCCAACGAGTACTTCCAGGTCGTTGCAAACAACGAATTTGGTTAGCCCCTTTACCTGTTCCAAGTCTTCCAGCTGCCAGTAGTCTTCAATTTCAGCTTGACGAGTTAATTTTAACTCAGAATGGCGTTTGGCAGAAGCACAAACAAAGTTCACAATATTATTTAACATTGAAAAAAATCTCCAAACAAGTCCTATCTCTTTAGCTGCAGCATTTAAAGCTAATTGGAGGCGATGAGCAAAGCAATGTATATAATATGCATATGGACAATCATTAAGAAATAATGCTTGTAAGCCACTCCATTGACCACGCATATTGCTAGCACCATCATATCCTTGACCACGCATATTACTCACTAAAAGACTATGCTTACCAAGCACTTTTACAAATATCAGTTTTAAGAGTTAAGGAGTTAGTGTCATGAACACTCACAATATCAAAAACCTTTCTCGAATATGCCCATCACGACCCACAAACCTTAGGATAATAGCCATTTTGTTCCTTCTTAGAGTCGTCAAGTGCTTCATCAATGAGAATACAAAACTTCCCGTCTTCCCCAATTTCATCGCGTATCATCTTCCTCACTTTGTTAGCAAAGATATTTAGGATCTCCTTTTGTATCTTATGTGAAATATATTGGGCATTGAAGGGAGCATTCTTTAACAAACTTTTTCAACTTCTTCGTTCATTCTTGCAAAAGCTTTTATCAACTCAATGAAATTACCACGACTAAATGAGTCACAAGATTCATCGTCACCTCTAAAAGCCATTCCTTGATTTGCTAGATATCTAATGCCCCTCTATTGTGGTTGTAAGCCTCAACCGATTTTTTTGTAACTTCTGTGGGGGTTTGAACTACTTTGTCAATATGGTGACTCGGGTATTTTAAATCCCTCCACTTTTGCATAGCAAAATGATGTGTGAATTTATAATGCCTACATGAGTATGGAAAACACAATCTTTCCACCAATTCGTTCCAACTTCTAAACCCATCTTGAGTGAATGCCTTATGTGAGCGATCATATTAAAAAGTGTTTGTGCCTAATAAATCACGGCCAGAATTGGCCGGGGGAACTTCTCTTCTCAGCCTCAAGCTGAAACGCAGCGTTTTGTCAAGGTTGTTGGCTTTCCAGAGAAACAAGAAAAATCACAAGGCATGGTTATCTCGGCCAAGGTTACAGGCCGAGGGCCGAGACCGAGCAAGGTCACGCCAAAGGCATTAAGTCAGATCATCACGTGACAGCAGGTCCTACGCTCCATTTAATGAAGCGAGGTCTCTGTTTATTGCAGCATAAGCCCACTGGCCAAGATATGAGCATTTAATGCACGAGGGAAGGTGGGAAGTGATTGGAGTCAGGATTTTGGTGACAGAGATCAGAGTGGATTAGACGCCAACATCTCAAAAAGCTCTTTGCAGCTTGAGAGATTAGGTAATTGGCTATCAGAGCAATAAATGAATCTTCCACGGCCAGAAAGCGCAGAACCTCACGATCAGGGCGGCGGCCGAGATTCACCGGGATTCATGGAGTCACACCACCATACTTCACGATCCTAAATGTCGATTAGACTACCCACTTGGCGTAATCAGGCTCCACCATGCAGATTTTCAGCCTCGCTTACCCCTCCAGGAGCTCTGCCTATAAATACAAGACTCATGACTACTTTCAAAGGGTTCAAACACCAAACAAAGCCTCCCACGGAGCAACTTATATTTTCCTGTAATTGCACTTTCAATATCTTTAACTTGCTTTCCTAGGAGTAGTGTTAGTCTGTAAGGAAAATCCTTTCATCATATATCAAACGACCCTTGATTTTCAAGGCGCCGGAGCACCACCCTTGTTGTTCGCCAACTCACCCATATATCATACGACTGCCGCTCATCGAGTAGCGCACCGGAGCATCGCCCTAAAACCCACCAAACACCACCACTCACCGGCCTTGTAGTTCAGGCCGTGAACCTTACAGCCGAGACGAGTTCCTCTCTCGGTACAATCGTTTGATTAGAAGACGAGTTCAGACAGGCGCACCATCTAAACACTTACAACCGCTTCAACATCGCGACGCACGGTAGACCGTGCTGGCACGCCCGCGCACAAACGCACCCCGTCCAAAGCAGGAAACCGCGGTTAACGCGAATCCCCTCGGCCCGGAACCCAGGCCGTGAGATTTGCACGGCAGACAAAAAGAAAGCATGGAAAGCAAAATGCTTTATCATAATGAACCGAATACTCAAGCCAAGGGAATTGCTTATACCAACTACCATTAAATCGACGCATTTGATTCCCTTCGAAGTGTGATGGATATTCATCTAATTTTGGTTGACATGACCTAACATAATATATGCTCTTCGAACATTATCACGTTCATTGGGTAGAAATGTGTCAATTTGAGGACGTAATCCCGGATCACGCTCAAGAGAATTAGTATCAATTCTGTCTTTGAGAATCGACTATTACATTTTCAGACTCAACTCTCTGAGGTTCTGAATGAGGTTGTTCCTCACAAATTGGAGGAGATGGAGGAGGCATGCTAGTTGACGATTCATTAACATTCCTCTTAAAAAAATCCCGAAGAGTCTTTAATCTCTTAGGATTTTGATGTTGACCAAGCATTTTAAATATATAACCTATTAAAAGAATATATAGAAGACAACATGTTAGCAATTAATTAATTCACCCTAATCCCTGATTAATAATTCATCATTCATATAATCCCCAACGAAATCCCCAAATTCAATTACAACAAATTGGGGAAAGAAAAGAATATGAAGACAACAACAAAGAAGAAAACAACCAGGAGCAAATAGGGCAAACAACCAAAACATGCCAGCGAAGCAGCAAACAACCAGAACAAGACAACCAAAACAGTCAACCAAAGAAAACAACATCATCAACAACACAAAACAGAAGACAAAGACAAACAATAAAATTAGAAAAATAAACCTTTAGTTAAACCTTTAGGAGAGGAGAGGAGAGGAGCAGAACCTGGCAGCAGCCCAACCCAAATATCTGGTCAGCTCGTTGTTAACTTGTTTTTTCTTAGTCTTTTTGCTTTCGAAGTGCACCCAGCGCCAGAGCTAATTCGTGAAGTGTAGGGATACATTGCTGCTGTGTGAGTGGGCTTGGGCGGGCAAAAAATTTAATTTGGGTTGTAAAAAGTTAAAAGCCCCCCGGGCTACAGCCCAGGTACCAATACACTAAGGTCCGTGCCTGGATGGGGTGGGAGAGCTGGGAGGAGAAGGGGGACGGAGAGAAAGGGAGGGACGAAGAGAGGAAGGTTTTTTTTTTTTTTTTATAAAGATTTTTAATGTTTTTTTATTATATTATATAATTGATTTATTTTATTTTTTTTAAGGAATTGGTAAGTCCTACAGTGGACATGTCATTAGTTATGTCTGACCACGATCAACTTAACAGAAGGCTTAATTGGTCAAATTTGAAAATCATCGGGTGTAAATTGATGAAATTGAAACTCGGGGGCCCATATTGAGAATGACCCCAAACTTTCAGGGAGTCTTTTGACGTTAGCCCAAAATATTTTATGACATAGGCCAGCAAAGATTGTACCTTGTGTCTTCCATTTCCATTCATCTTTTGAAATCGGCCATGAGATAAAAGATACTTTGTGGGTACAATTGGTGATGATATACTGTTGCATTCCTAAGAGGACACAAATTAATGTGCAAACACCAATTAAAAATACCCGCAAGTGCACGAATCTATTGAAGTATAGATTATGTAAGTACGGGGTCGATCCCACGAAGAACTTGTCGGTTTCCTATAAGTTCTAAAATGAGTATGTAAATAACACTTAATTGACACACCACAAATGCACAAATGCAAAAAGGAAACTAAAAATGAGCAAAAAAGTGTAAAAGAAATGAAACAACACAAGAAAACTAAAGAAAAACACAACAGCATTTTCTATCACCATTTTATCACCTGTTTATCACATGTGAACAGTGAAAATGAACAGTGAATAGTGTCGTGAACATTGACTAGAGACCGGTCGTGTGAACAGTGACGACCGGTCGTTTTTTTCCAGAATCGAAAATTGAAAAATTGTGAAGAGCGACCGGTCGTTATAGGATTACGACCGGTCGTTAGTTACAAGAGACCGGTCGTTTTTGCACAGAATCGAAATTCTGTTTTTTTCAATTCCGACCTCTGTCCAGTTTTTTACCTATAACTTTCCAACCGTTTATCCAAATTCATGTTATTTATACGGTTGGATTCAGCACAGAAAATGCAAGAACACAACGTGGACCAAAAGTCCAAATCAATTACGAAAACAAACAAAATACAGTGACAAAGACACAAAACGTGTCAAACACGCAACTCACACACACATTGGGGGGGGGGGTTTTGGTTTGGTTCAAGTGACCTATTTCTAGTGCATGAATGTAAATGGACTTCGAAATTAAATGAGAATGGCAGAGATGAATTATCAGAATGTGAAATAAAAATGTAACAAACACTAGGGTTTCGGAATCCACCCTAAACAATTCTACCAACGTCATGAATACTCAAGTGATGAACTCTAAACGTGTTGATGAAGATGTTCGCAATCAAGACCATGGGTCGTGGCTCAAGATGCATTGATTCTCTCTAATATACGTAAAGTGCATGGTTCGTGCTACAATACTTGTGCCCTCCTCATAACCGAACCTAGGTATGGTTCGTACTTCGATTCAATTACAAGGAAAACCCATTAAGTTCAAAGAGAATATGAACATCACAAGAATCCTAATAGCATGGTGTTTACATTAGGTATTCAAGAAACCAATTCACATGGATGGTTCTTACTCCATCCATCTATTGCTTAGGAAAACATGAATATACACATAATCCCAACAATCTCAAGAAGCATGCTTTCAAAGATGGCCAACCAAGGAAAAACACACATCAGGATAGATTAATTTGGTGAATTGGAATTCATCAACAATATTCAGAAATTCATACACTCAAGCATCAAAACAATAAGGTAATCATGTTTAGGGCTTCAACCTAAGCCCTAGCTATGGAGTTTAGTTACACATACTTACTTCAAACACAAATTCAAATTAAACTAGAAAGAAGTTACAGCTTTGTGAAGGTGGAAGCTCAAGGTCTTCAATGGTGGAAATCTCTTCCACTTCTTGCTTGGATGACTTTGTCTTCCTCCTCTAGCTCTCTAGCCCCAAGCTTTTCAGAAAGTCTCTGCAAATTGGAATAAAAACTGAATGAATCATACGTTGCTTAGCTGCTGCCCTTCCAATCTGCCCAAAGTCAATTGATTCCTCTCTATGCTCCTCTCTCTCCTCCTTTCATCATGGCACACTTTTGCCTTTGTTTTCTTGTCTCCTCTCATGATGAAGTTTTGTTCTCACAAATATACTCTCAGAAAATTCCACTTAACTAAAGTAAATTATTGTTACCAATGGCATGGTAACAAGTAGAAGTAAGATCACACTAAGTGGAGGTGAAAACTGGTCAAGACAAACATCCAGAGCCAGCATCAATTGTCCGATCAGTTGGATAGGCTACACTTGCCCAATGGAGCTCAAATTTGGATATGTTGTAGTTAACATCCATTGGAACAAGTCTTATGAAGATCATCACCTCATCCAAGGACCGGAACATGCTGATCCAAGGCCACGAAGTTGACCTACGAAAATGAACAAAAACAGAATTATATCAAATAATGCACTTTTAGCTCATTTTCATACAAACCAAGGTAAAACCTATTAAACAACAAAAAAGAAGTAAAAAGCTATAAAATGTCAAGAACTAACTCAAAATAAGAGGTGAATAACATGAAAAATCATGTGTAAAAATGAACCGAACAAACTTCCCAAACTTATCTTTTGCTAGTCCTCGAGCAAAACAGAAACTAAAACAAGACTCGAAACAAAACTTTCCGAACACTTTCCAAAGAGAGAGTGACTTATGCAACTGACTCAAAAGTTTTCTCAAGAAAAACTCAGTTTAGACATCATTCACAAGGCAGCAAAGTTCAGAACACAACATGCTCAAGTGTAGTAGTGTGATAGCCAAATGGAACTCATTCTCCAATTTCAGTTTTCACACAACTTCAAAAATCATACCAAGCACAAATGTAACTTCAAATCTCACCAAAGTTGTCCTCTCACAATGAATCACTCGGAAGAGGGTTACAATGCATCACTCAATAATAAATATGAGAATAGAGTTAAACCATACGGGACTTAACTCACAATTAGCAAGATGAAAAACATGCATGAAAATGATCTCAAGAAGGATGCTAAACACTTAAAAGAAGAAGAATGTGTGCAATTCAACCACATGACATTTAGGATCAATTTAGGTCTTTATTATAGGTTGTAATGGGGCTAAGAGGTGTAAGGTGAGTAAGAAATGAAGGATATGGATACAACAAAGTCCAAGGAACTCACAATGTAAGAGCATATAATCGTTGACTAAAAGACCTTGAAACATCACGCTTGAGAATTTCACTCATTTTTTTTTTAGGTGATCAAATAGATCACAAAGCCTTATACCTCCACTTATTAAGATTCACACTCCTTCCTTCCATTCAAACAACCAAGAAACAAGGAATTGAATTTGAAACCATTGCCACTTAACCACAACTTTTCTCTTTTCTTTCACCCTTTGAGTGAAGTACTCTTTTTTTTTTTTTTTTTTTTTTTTTTAGATTATCGAAATGTAATAACCCTTCCCAAACTTAGCATGAAAAACACATCTAAATTAAAGCTCATGAGTTCCTTAGAAAGGTAAATTCTTGTTTTTCAGGCTAAGGCTAGAAGTAATAATTGGTTACTTGAAAGAAAAGGCTTACATATAGGCTCAAGGTGGTTAACAATGGAAATCATGCTTAAGCATGCATAGGGTTAGCTTGAAAGGCACAAACGGTCCAAAGAGGGCCTTAATATCATTTCTCAAATGTCATGTAATCAAATTGCACAATAATGAATGTCTTTTAAGTGCTCAACCAAGTCAATGAATAATGAGATCAAACAACAACTCGGATGACAAGGAAAAAAGAATATGTGTATAACACTCATGAATTGAAGCACAAGGCTCAAAGCTCACATTATATGGTTATACAAGTCTAATTCATGCTTGATACAATTCTTTGGATCATACAAATCCCTCAACTGGAGAATTATGAAACAATGGCAAGTGCATAGAGGGTTTCAAACATATCATGCTAGAACAATGCCATTAGTGAATAACAAAAATTATTTTTTTTTTTATAGCATTTTCAATCAAGTCATGCAAACATTCATCACAATCTCATCAAATATGTCCGGAAAGTGACTTGAAAACAACAAGACTCAAAACAGAAAAGAAAACAAACAAAAATAAAGCAAGAATTTAAGCGAAAACGAAAAGACTTGCTATCCCTTCCCAAACTTAGAAATAAACATTGTCCTCAATGTTAAAGAACTTAGGCATCAACAATGTTATAACAAGAAATAAAGGGATAAAGCAATTAAATAAAAAAAACAAACAAGAACTAAAACTACAACACGGTTGCAAAACAAAACGAAACCGAAACCAAACTGAACCAAACAAAACAAAACAAAACAGAACAGTAAGCCCTACAACAGTCTCAGACACGCAGAATCCAACCCGATGAAACGCACAAACCAAAATGAAAGCCCAAAAGCGAAGGAAATAAATAAAACAAAGAAACCAAGTCAGAAGCACAAAGAGCGAGAACTCAGAAAAATAGAAAAAGTGGACCCTGATGTCTCGGCATCTGTGAGTCACGGGCAACAGGGGAGGGACGTGTCTCGTGCAGAGGTCCCTCTCACATTCCCAAGCCAGAATTATTGGCTTCATAGGAAAATGTGACGACTTTTGTTTCTTGAAAGCGCTGAAAGGTGGAAAAGCAATTAAAGGGGTTGGGGGACAGGTGAGGCGACAGAGGGGGATAGGCTGCAAGGGCCGCGCCAAACCAGAAGCGCAGTGGCTAGGGTTACGTAGAAACTAACTTTATAAAAAGAAGAGAAGGAGTTGGGGAAAAACACACAAAACTCAGAAACACACCAAAGAGAAAAGAAAGTGAGAAATCAAAGTAAGAAAACAAATGGCCTCTTCCTACCCATTCTCGTTGGATCTCAACCTGGCTCCACCGACTCAGACTCGGGGCCAAGTAGCGGCACCAATATGGATGCCCTACTTTGCCTCCGCACGGGGGCACGTGACAGTGAATGACTCGATACTGCTGGACAACGATGTTGCCCTTGGAGTTGCTAGAAATCTAGTGACTCCTAAGGATATACGGGTGCTGGGAGCAAGGGATGATAACCGGGTCGTGAGCGATGGTCTGGCACTAAGCGTGCAAAGCACGGCAATAGTCGCAAGTATGGGTCATCGCCTAATTGCGAAGTCTCATGAGGCGGAGGTGCTAAGAGGTCAGTTGGCGGCAGAACGCAGTATGGTGGAAGAGTGCCAGAGTATTATTAAAAGTTTAAAAGGGAAAGGGCAAGGATAGTGGAGGTGAATCGACACCAGCTGGAAGCGCTGCGGGAAGAGAACAAAAATCTCTCAAGGATGGTAAGTGTTTACGCGCAGGACATGAGAAAGCAGCTGGAGGACCTAGACCGACCGGGTAAACGCAAGAAAACAGATCGCGAAAGCGATTACGCTCAAGCTAAGAGTGCGCTCTTTGGGAGCTCGAGTGATGAGCCCCAAGAGGCTATGCGTGAAGCCCCGAAGAGGATAGCCATAGGGCCAAACTCAAGGGTCCTATGGTCGAGACACCGAGCACTGGGAAAAAGTGAATTCTAATGTACGAATAGTGTGCCTGTTGTCTTTGCTCTTTCCGTGTATTTGTGTGTTTTTTTTTTTTTTTTTTTTTTTTTTCAGAAATAAAAGAAAAGAAAGTTGCAAAAGACAAAGAGAAAAACAAAACGCACTTCCCCAACTGAAAGAAAATAAGACGACAAACTAAAAAGAAACAAAGCACACTTCCCCAACTGAAAGAAAAATAAAGACGACAAACTAAAAAGAACTCAAAACATAATCACCAGAAAACAGGGAGGAAAAGAAAGTAAGTGGAAGTGGAAATGCTTCCCTGTTTAACTGTACGCAACCGCAAATTGCTCAGTAAATGCAAAGTGGTGTCGGCTCCCTATGAGCATATGTCTATTTAAATCACCTCTCGGTTGCAAGGAGAGGTACCCTGCATTTCAACCTGCAAACTCAAGAAAAACCATCAAAAGTCCAGACAAAAAATCAATGGCATCCTCAGATATGCTTGTCGATGATCTTAACCTTGAGTTAACACTCGCCCCACCAAATGCCCAGATAAGGGCTCCTCTACCCCCTGTCTTCCGAAACTCCTCATACCATCATGGCTCGGCCTCGAATTTCTCTGAGACCGTGCGGTGTAGGGCAGTACTGCCGGAAGGCATGACTGTCAGCAGACTTACAGTGGCGGATCATCTGCATGTGGGCACAGAGGTCTGACTCGATGGCAGTGGATGAGTCTCACAATCTGACAGTGCTCAATGCGGTCTCGGCTACCAATTTGGGCATGCGCCTACCTGGCGAGAACACGAGAGTGCGGAGCACTGAGCGAGGAGGTGGCTGCTCTGAAAGCTCAGGTGGCGGACCTGCAGAAGCGGCTCTACAACGCCAGCCAGCATGTAGAGATGCTGCAAAAAAGGAATGAAGATCATGTAGAGCTGTTGCAGGTTCTACAAGCAAGAATAGACAGAGGCAACTAGCAGAAGCCTCGGGTGCGCAGAATGCAACAATGAACATGTGATTAGGAATTTTATGTACGCATTTTCAAGTTGATATATGTAATCACATGTTATGAAATAGAATAAGCATTTGAGCCAAAATCCTGATTGTGCATTAATGAATTGAAAACACTTCCCAAACTTATATGAAACACTGTTTATAAATGATGAGATTTAAGATTAAACATGTCATAATGAAAGTCAGGATGAACAAAAAGAAAATAAACAACCACAAACTACAATAAAGAAGAAAAACAAAGAAAAACAAGTTAGAAACACAAACAGTAAAGGAAGCAAAAGTAAGAAAAAACAAAGAAAACAACAAGAAAAATCCTAATTACCTTGGTTGGAAAATTGTAACTCTAACTTAAAAATAAAATAAAATAAAGTTTGAGTCTAGAGAAACTCCACTTTGAAGCGATTAGGATGACAACAAACTTCTTCTATTCACCTTGGGTTGCCTCCCAAGAAGCGCTAAGTTTAAAGTCTTTTGCGGACTTCCAACATACCATGGTCACTTGGGAGGTTTTGGCTCAATCGCCTCCTTGTGCCGAACATGAAGTTTCTTCAAATCCTTTGCCATCTAATCAACCCCTTTTGTATTCTTTCTTTTTATGCGCATGATTAGATTTCAAAAGCAATTTATAAGCGCTCTTCAATACGTGGATTGGATGGATGAGGCACAAATTTAGGATTGGGTGGCCTTCTCACTTGAGTAGAAGGAATGACACTGAACATATGATTGGTACGTGGAACATGGATATTCAGCTTGTCTTCCTCTAGTACTTCAAAATAGAATAAGACGTTAGATTAATTGAAGCACCTAAATCAATTAAAGGTTTTTCAAACAATTTATCACCAACTAGACAATGAATTATGCAACTTCCTGGATCTTGAAAATTGGGAGGAAGCTTCCTTTGCAAAACAGCAGAAACCTCTCCGTTAATACAACAGTTTCACATTCCTTGAGCTTGTTTGCATCCAAGAGAGGAATGTTGACTTGCACATTTTTGAAAGTTTCCAATATGTCCTTGGCATGTTGATTTTTCCTAGAACATCATCAACCTGTGAGGAAAAGGAGCATGTAAGATATCTTCATCAGTAGGTTCATGACATACCTTTTCCTTTCTTGCCCTTCTTGCAATTTCATGCCTTTGGGATCCACTTGGATGAAGAAGCGACTTGTTTATCTTTTCCTTCATGTTGATTTCATCTTTTCCTTAGGCCCAGTCACTTGCTCAACCTGCATCTCATCATCAATTTCAATTAGACTTTCAGAATTATCAACCTCATCAATTACCTTACCGTTTCCCAAGATAACTGCTTGAACTGCTCAACGCCCAGTTGGATTAATTACTGGTTGGCTAGGCATCATACCAGGTTCCCTTTGACTCAAAGCTTAGCAATTTGCCCATTTGATTTTCTAGATTGGCTATAGCATTATCTCTCTCTGCATGTGGGTGTCATTCCTCTGCATGTAGCTTTTTGTCTCACTGATAAAACTATCTGTGTTTCTAGCCATTGAAGCAACAAGTTCTTCCAAAGTCGGTCCTTGAGGTTGTTGGTGAGATTGGTGGTGGAGTGTAATGTTGAGGTTGACCATGAGGTGGACAAGGTATTATGTTGGCCTTGATATGGTTGATATGGCCTTTGTTGAAAATTTGGATTGTCAGTCCACCAGAAGTTGAATGATTTCTCCACTCCGAATTGTATGTTTGTTGGAAATATTCAGTCATAGTCAACTCATTTTGAAATGAACCAAATGCATTTGCTTCCTCCATCCCAAATTTAATGGAGTAGTCTTGCATAGTAAGTTCCACAATTTCAGTTGCGGCTGCCATTGGTGATTGTGGAGGTGACTCCTTGTATGTTCCTATAAGAAAAAGAAACTAAAACAAACTCAATAAAATGAAACGACAAACAAAGAAAAATGAAAAATAAAAATAAAAAAAAAAAAAAATTAAGTACTCTAAATATACTCAAACAAAACAAATAAGAAACCGTGCCAGTTCCCCGGCAACGGCGCCAAAAAAATTGTTGCATTCCTAGAGGACACAAATTAATGTGCAAACAACCAATTAAAATACCCGCAAGTGCACGAATCTATTGAAGTATAGATTATGTAAGTACGGGGTCGATCCCACGAAGAACTTGTCGGTTTCCTATAAGTTCTAAAATGAGTATGTAAATAACCTTAATTGACACACCACAAATGCACAAATGCAAAAGGAAACTAAAAATGAGCAAAAAAGTGTAAAAGAAATGAAACAACACAAGAAAACTAAAGAAAAACACAAACAGCATTTTCTATCACCATTTTATCACCTGTTTATCACATGGGAACAGTGAAAATGAACAGTGAATAGTGTCGTGAACATTGACTAGAGACCGGTCGTGTGAACAGTGACGACCGGTCGTTTTTTTTCCAGAATCGAAAATTGAAAAAATTGTGAAGAGCGACCCGAGTCGTTATAGGATTACGACCGGTCCGTTAGTTACAAGAGACCGGTCGTTTTTGCACAGAATCGAAATTCTGTTTTTTCAATTTCCGACCTCTGTCCAGTTTTTTTTACCTATAACTTTCCAACCGTTTATATCCAAAATTCAGTGTTATTTATACGGGTGGATTCAGCACAGAAATGCAAAGAACCAACGTGGACCAAAAGTCAAATCAATTACGAAAACAAACAAAATACAGTGACAAAGAACACAAAACGTGTCAAACACGCAACTCACACACACTTGGGGGGGGGGGTTTTGGTTTGGTCAGTGACCTATTTCTAGTGCATGAATGTTAAATGGACTTCGAAATTAAATGAGAATGGCAGAGATGAATTATCAGAATGTGAAATAAAAATGTAACAAACACTAGGGTTTCGGAATCCACCCTAAACAATTCTACCAACGTCATAATACTCAAGTGATGAACTCTAAACGTGTTGATGAAGATGTTCGCATCAAGACATGGGTCGTGGCTCAAGATGCATTGATTCTCTCTAATATACGTAATTGCATGGTGTCGTGCTACAATACTTGTGCCCCTCCTCATAACCGAACCTAGGTATTGGTTCGTACTTCGAGTTCAATTACAAGGAAAACCCATTAAGTTCAAAGAGAATATGAACATCACACAAGAATCCTAATAGCATGGTGTTTACATTAGGTATTCAAGAAACCAATTCACATGGATGGTTCTTACTCTCCCTCCATCTATTGCTTAGGAAAACATGAATATACACATAATCCCAACAATCTCAAGAAGCATGCTTCAAAGATGCCAACCAAGGAAAACACACATCAAGGATAGATTAATTTGGTGAATTGGAATTCATCAAACAATATTCAGAAATTCATACACTCAAGCATCAAAACAATAAGGTAATCATGTTTAGGGCTTCAACCTAAGCCCTAGCTATGAGTTTAGTTACACTACTTACTTCAAACACAAATTCAAATTAAAACTAGAAAGAAGTTACAGCTTTGTGAAGGTGGAAGCTCAAGGTCTTCAATGGTGGAAATCTCTTCCACTTCTTGCTTGGATGACTTTGTCTTCCTCCTCTAGCTCTCTAGCCCAAGCTTTTCAGAAAGTCTCTGCAAATTGGAATAAAAACTGAATGAATCATACGTTGCTTAGCTGCTGCCCTTCCAATCTGCCCAAAGTCAATTGATTCCTCTCTATGCTCCTCTCTCTCCTCCTTTCATCATGGCACACTTTTGCCTTTGTTTTCTTGTCTCCTCTCATGATGAAGTTTTGTTCTCACAAATATACTCTCAGAAAATTCCACTTAACTAAAGTAAATTATTGTTACCAAATGCATGGTAACAAGTAGAAGTAAGATCACACTAAGTGGAGGTGAAAAACTGGTCAAGACAAACATCCAGAGCCAGCATCAATTGTCCGATCAGTTGGATAGGCTACACTTGCCCAATGGAGCTCAAATTTGGATAGTTGTAGTTAACATCCATTGGAACAAGTCTTATGAAGATCATCACCTCATCCAAGGACCGGAACATGCTGATCCAAGGCCACGAAGTTGACCTACGAAAATGAACAAAAACAGAATTTATATCAAATAATGCACTTTTAGCTCATTTTCATACAAACCAAGGTAAAACCTATTAAAACACAAAAAAGGAAGTAAAAGCTATAAAATGTCAAGAACTAACTCAAAATAAGAGGTGAATAACATGAAAAATCATGTGTAAAAAGGAACCGAACATATACCTCACCTAACTCTCATCAACCACATGGACCACACGCACACACACACTCTCTCTCTCTCTCTCTCACACACACACACACAAAAACCAGCCCACCTTATTGGAGACCCATGTTGGGTCTTAATGCACTTTCGAAAATATTGAGTCCAAATTTAAAATATGGTATTTTCGGTTTTGACCCATAACTCTTAAAATTGTGATTTTGCCCCAATGCGCTAAAAACAAAAATTGTTTTGTCTTTTAGTGAAACATTAGAAGTTTATGTTTGAATTATATGTTCCCATTGGAAATAGGTCCATATGTTCTAAAATCTCAATTGTTTAATGTTGTGTATCATTCATTATTTTTTAGATTAAACAATTGAAATAAGGATGATTCATGGACTTATTGAAGTACCACTATTTAAATATATATATATATAAATTAATTAATATTTTAATTTATAATATGAGAAAGTTAAAAGGTGGCTTTAGCACATGCAAATATAGTAATTGACTTAGAAGTGGCTATCATAAAGATATTTTGGTATCTCTTTTGTCTTACTTCATTGGTTTGATGTAGTTATCCAAAACTTGGCTCACAAGTTTTGTTGCTAGCTAATAAAGTGAACATTTGTTTGCGCGCCTCTCTTGTTCTTTTAAATAGGAAACCTTCTACATTTAGAAATAAACGCGAAGAGAGAACGAAATAGAGAGAAAAGTAAATAGAAAGAAGGGAAGATAGTCAGAGAGGTAGAGAGAAGAAGCAGTATTGGAAGAAAATAGACGACTGGGTTTGTGCATGTGGTGGAAAATTGGGACCACCTAATAGTTTCTAGCAAAAAGCTTTGGTGTCAGGTAAGGGTTTCTTGGGGCCCTTACAGAGATTGATTTAATTAAATTTGTGAGGCATTATATTATGCATGGTATTGTTTATAATTCATGTTCCTTGTATTGGGTATTTACGTACTCTTACCTATTTAACAATGTTGGCATATTATATATGCATTGGTGATGTTCGAAATGGCTACATTGTTGTGAAGGGCATAATTATATCATGTCATGGAATTTGGCTAGAATTCTGGGGTTGAGAAAATAATGGTGGAAAATAGGGTAATGAAAATAGTATTTTGTGTAGTTGAGTCTAACTCTGGCAGGACCAAGTCTCAGGGATCCCACAGTGCACATGGTTTTTATTGGGGATTCGGTGGACTAGTGACAGGGAGTTAGACAAAATGACTAACAAAAGGGGAATATGGGATGCTTGGGGATGTGTTAGTTCATATAATGGACATTCGGGAACCAAGTGGTATAGCATGTATGGGACGTTGCAAGTTTGCTTGCCCAGTATATGAATTAACGGGAATAGATGAAGAGCATTCATGCATTGTATTAATAAGTGATACTTGGCTGTGTGATTATATGTCACTTAATTTAATTATATCCAATTACCGTGAAAAGGTTTTATGTTCCTACAGAACATGAAAACTAGAGCTTGTGATGATTTTGGCATATCTATAGAGTGCATTGTGCACATAGCTTGTGGATGAATAATGAGCTACTCTTTTAGTGAACTCTGGAGTAGTTCTAACTTGTAAAATAATGTAAATTTTTTAAGATTCAGTTGTGGTCGTTTCCGCTGAATATTCTATGTGAACTATTTATTTTATTATTTAAATGTTTCTTCACATTTTAGTTATAGTTTTTATTTAATTCTATAATTAAGGTGTGAATCACGTCTTAACCCAAAGTTACGTAAATCCGTGGTTTGGGGCACATGACAAGTTGGTATCAAAGCATAGTTTTACGATTTCATTAATTGTTTTGTTATTCACTGACCTGTTAAATTAATGTTTAGGATGCAAACCCGATCAAAGTAATGATACACGGGGAGGGTTTGAAATGGAACCCATTGGCCTCATCCCAGTAGACGAAGAAGTATATACCACATCTGTCTACACAACCAAGCTTATGTGGACGTAGTTAATAAAGTTATAGATACATGAAATAGAAGGATGTTTTATACACCAGAGATGCAGAGACTGGTTGTTAGACATCAGTTGTAGGCCAATAATATTAGGAGTCAATATCAATTAAATATTGAAGCACACTCTTACAAACCATGTGTTAAAAAGATGTTGCGATTATAGTTTGCTGATATGTGGCCACCACCAGGGATAGACTTACCGTATTTTCCAGAACCACATGAGTTAAACTTATCCCATGTCCCAGACCCAGGAGATGAAGCATATTTGGAACTTTTGGACCTTGATTCTCTATCTGCTGAGTCTGTTGCATCAGCTGCTTCAGTGATTATCACTGAACCACAAAATTCTAATCCAACTGTCATCAATCTAAGTTCTGATGATGAAAATGAATATCCAAGCCTGTTATCCCTCCTATTGAAATTATAGATATTAGTTCTGATGATGAATAGGTTCTCTCTAAAGTTTGACTAATAAAATAGATAATGTGAACCTAACAAGTTGATTTTGGTATGATGGATATGTCCAATTTTTGTGGACAGCCTTATGAAGTGGAGAGTTCCTTGTAACATAGATTTGTGACTATTTTGTTACATTTTGTGAAATAGGTTTTAACAACTTATAAATGTTTAATATGCATGTTTGATTTCTATAATATTTTTTTTCCGTATAATTTATAAATATTATATATATATCTATATATATATATATGTTTTTTCTGGTTTTTATTGACATGATTAATTGCATAAAAAAGTTGCTATGAATTAATTAATTGTCAGTTTCATTTTTCATAATCTGTATTACTTCAGACAATTATTTTTTTGACATGCTAGTATTTATGATCTTGATTATGGTATATTGGATGATTGTAGGTGCTAATTTAACCTAAACTTAGTTGTGTGCACTAATTTTTGCAACTCATTAGCTTACACTAGCAATTCTTTTTACTGTATCATATAGGTTCGCATTTGACTTACGAAGACTAGTGGCAGTTTTTAGTTTTGTTAGATTCTATTAAAATCTTGTGGGCATTTCAACATAGTTTGGAGTTTTCATAATTATAGCGTGCATCGTTGTCATACTTCATATTGTGAATGTGTTAAGGTGCTTGTTATACTTTACTTGATACAGTCTATTCATTTTATACTGGCTGCTAACACGTATAGCATTCAGTCATTTTATTTACTTTACTTGACTCTTCGATTCACTAGTCTATTTGAATCCACACTAAGTTTCGTTAGCATCAACACTTTTTATTATTGGTGCTGTCATTGTGTGTCTTACACTATGCGTGTGACAAGTATGCTTATTTTAATGTTTAGCATATTCATATATATTAATTTTGTCGAATTATACGGTAAATGTTCAATTGTTAAAGATGGCTGGAATAGAAGGACAAAATGAGAATGATGTGAGTGATAGTATGAGAATAATGTTAGCCATTCAGGATATGGCCTCCACTATTCGTGAGATAAATCAACATAACCACAAATCCCATCAGGAAACTCAAGATGATCAAATAATGAGAGTTCAAGGAGAATTTCGTAAGACACGGCCACCTGTGTTCAAGGGTGATCCAAACCCTATGGTAGTAGAAGAATGGTTAAGACAAATAAGGAGAAAGATGAATGAACAAAGAGTTCCTGGAAACCTGAAAGTGACCATTAATGCTTCTACCTATTGGAAGGACAAGCTTATCATTGGTGGGAATCTGTCTTGGCTATGCCTGATGTAGAGATTGCAACTTGGGTTGCCTTTGAAACAATATTTTTGGAGAAATATTTTCTTGAAACTATAAAAACCATGAAGGTACGTGAGTTCACTAATCTTTATCAAGGTGATATAACTGTGGGACAATATCAAGCTAAGTTTGAAGAACAAATGCGTTTTGCTCCTTACATGATTCCTAATGAGTCTGCAAAAGCAAAGAAATTTGAAGAAGGGTTGAGACTAGAGGTCAAGGAGAAAGTGGAACTTTTTAAATTGAAAAAGTATGCTGAAGTTGTTGATCGTGCCTTAATGGCCGAACAAAGGATACTTAGTTCTCGGAGAATTTTAGAACCTAAGAATCCTAATGGGGGACAAAGTAGCAAACGCCAAATATTTTTCCCATCTCGTTCCCTGTATCAAAATCCAAGATCATTTGAGGCAACTCAAAACTCAGGATTTTGTTATCATTGTCAACAGATAGGACATTACCGGAGGGATTGTCCCCAGCTACAATCATATCAAATACCTGTTGCTCCACAACCACAACCACAGTTCCATGCACCACAAACAACAATTTCAAGCTCCACAAACACAGTACCGTGCTCCGTACCAAGCCCCATACCAAGCTTCACATAATCAGTTTAGACGTCCTGTTAATCAACACGCACAACGTCTAAGAGGACAACCTGCACAACAAAGGCCTAAATGCCAGGAGCAGCAAGGAGACCAGAACAACTCACTCAAGGACCAGTATATGATGTTGGACAAGTGGCGGAGCAGAATGAACCTACTATGGTGGAAGGTACATTTCTAGTTTTCAACTCGTGGGCTAGAATATTGTTTGACCTCGGTGCTACAAATTCATTCATATTTGTTTCCTTTGCATCTATTCTTGGATTAGAATATGAATTTATGAAATCCTCGTTGATGATTGGATCTCCATTGAGTAAATGTGTTGAAGTTAATAAGTTGTGTAGATGCTGCATAATAGAGATATCATATCATAAACTTGTTTTTGACCTGATGATATTGGAATCCATGGTGTATGATGTTAATATTGGGGATGTACTTGCTTACCCAATTTAAAGCTATTCTTGATTGTGGTAGAAAGATGGTGACTATGACTCTCAGTGATAGGAAATCATTCAGTTTTTATGGAAATAAGAATAGTTGCAAGCTTGAATCAATCTTGGATAATAAAAATTGTAATTATTTGAGATTGATTGCTCGTATGGCCAATAAGGACCTGGGTGATCCCAAACTTGAGCTTATTCCTATAGTGAAGAATTTCAGTGATGTTTTCCCAGAAGAGTTATCTGGACTGCCCCTAGAACGTGAAGTGGAGTTTTCTATAGATATTTATCCTGGCACATCACCTATCTCTATACCTCCACATCATATGGCACCAACAGAGTTGAAAGAACTCAAAACATAACTTCAAGAACTTGAAAAAAAAAAAGGTTTCATTCGTCCTAGTACCTCACCATGGGGTTTTTGATCGGTGCATAATTACATATTATTTTGTACCCTTCTAACTTATGATTCGGTTATGTTTTTGAGTTAAACTTGTGCTTTTAATTTTTTTTTTTGTTTGTTCAGTGTTATAAGCTTTGAGACTCATTAAATGCATTTTGGAGACAAGTTAGCTCATTTGTGTCTTCAAATTTGTCAACTTCACGGATTGGACTGTACTTGCTCAGGATAAACCAGATGATAAACCCTATATCATTGGAAAGATTCAGAAGTCTAGTTCTGGATCATTTTACGGTTCATGATTCTGAGTCTCCTAGAGGAAGTTATGCAAGTTTTGGCAGCTTAAGGTCAAATTCGGCAACATCTGCGTTATCGGGCCAAAAATGACATTTGAAGGTCTTTCCAATTTTTCTTGAGTTGGACTGTATATGCTTAGAAAGATAATTCAAAGGTTTTGAAGATCCAGATTTTTCCAGAGTTTTTAGGAGGGAAGATCAAGCCCAAAACAAGCCCACAATCTGACTGCAATGCATTATCAATTCCAGTCTATTTTCGGCAGTCAACTTGAAAGGCCCAAAACATACACTTGTATTACTCAGATGGGAATACATTCTTCATAAAAGTTGTTCCAATGGGTGTCTATTATGACATATCAAAATTTGAGCCCCATTGTATACATATTGAAACCTCAAGCCTTCCTACACCAAGCTTGGTTCAGAAGAATCGTTTTTTCCAGCAACCAAAAGAAAACCACATGGGTTGGCAGCAAAAGGGAGCCACAATTGAACACCTTTGAAATCCCATGTGAAGAAAGCTTGAGGTGTAGCAAAAGAATTATGAGATGGAATTGATTCCAACCACACTAACATAGACAAGATGAAGTGGGAGTTATGGATTGTATTAAAAGAGAAATGGTGGTGTTGGAATTCATCATGATGTTCCTCCCTCTTAGCCCTATAAATAGAGAAGTCTTCAAGTTTCAAAACACATCCCCAAAGGGGGAGCTCTCAAACACTTCTCTAGAGCTCCACTCCCTTCTCTCCCTCAAATTCTCTTAGTTTCTCTTTCTAGTTTTCAATTGTTGTAAAGAAATATTTGTGCTGAAATTCTCCTTAAGTTTTTCTTAGTTCCCCTTTACTTTCCATTGTTATGTAAATTCTTTCTTTAGTTTCAAGTTTGATTAGTTTCCAAGTTTCAATTATGGTTTTTGTTCTTATTCATTATGCTTATAAGTTAATATGCTAGTTTGAATGATTGATCACCATTTAGGCTTGCATGTTAGCTATCTTGGTTTGAATTAAGAGTAGACACTATGCTTTAATTCGAATTGAACTATGAATAGGAAGAGTATGTATGGACATTCGACAACAGGGATTAGATACATACTTAGTTGTTTAAAATGTTTTTCTATGCTTAATGGATTCCTAATGCTTAGTTTAGGTTAGACAACAGATGATCAAATTAGGGAATTAGGAATACAAGGTTAGGACCAGACACCATGGCTTAATCATACTTTAGCTAGAATCAATCCATTAATCTAATTGAACTTGGGAACTTATCTGCTTGAGTTATTTTCTTTTCTTTCTTTCTTGTTTTATTTATTTTCTTTCTTGTTTTTTTTTTGTTTTGTGTAGGAAAACTAAATTGGATTATTCAATCACCAATCCCTGTGGAATCGACCTCACACTTACATATACTATACTACCGAACGGCTCGTGCACTTGCGATTATCACAAGTTGAGGATGCAGCTGAATCCATTTTGGTGCAGCTAAATCGACGCAATAGTTTTCCTGCACTATTTGTAAAGAAAAGTTATCAAAGTATGAGGATGTATATTGACTATCGTCAACTGAATAGAATCACCATCAAGAACAAGTACCCATTACCTAGGATTGATGACATGTTTGATCAATTGCAAGGTTCCCAATACTTCCCAAAGATTGATCTTCGCTCCGGTTATCACCAATTACGAGTAAAAGCAGAAGATGTATCCAAAACTGCATTTCAAACGCGATATGGACATTATGAATTTCTTGTAATGCCTTTTGGATTGAAAAATGCTCCGGCGGTTTTCATGGACTTAATGAATTGAGTTTTTTGACCTTATCTAGATCAATTTGTGATTGTGTTCATTGATGATATTCTCATTTATTCATCATCTCAAGAAGAACATGAACAATACCTGTCAATTGGTCTACATACATTGAGAGAACACAAGTCATTTGCCAAGCTAAGTAAGTGTGAATTTGGTTGACAAAAGTAAAGTTTTTAGGACATGTTATTTCAAAAGAAGGCATTGTTGTGGATCTTGCAAAAGTAGAAGAAGTGTTGAATTGGAAACAGCTGAAAAATATTCATGAGATTCGAAGTTTTCTTGGTTTGGCCGGCTATTATAGGAAGTTTATCAAAGATTTTTCTTGGATAGCTAATCCAATAACCAAGTTGACACAAAAGGGAGTTAAGTTTATTTGGGATGATAAATGTGAGGAAGCATTTCACGAGTTAAAAACTCGATTAACATCAGCTCCTGTGTTAATTATACTAGAAAGAGATGTAAGTTATATAGTGTATACTGATGCATCATTGCATGGTTTAGGATGTGTTTTGATGTAGTTTGATAGAGTTGTTGCTTATGGTTCTCGTCTATTGAGATCACATGATCAGAATTACAGGACACATGATCTAGAGCTGGCAGCCATTGTTCACGCATTGAAAGTGTGGAGACATTATTTATATGGGCAATGTTTTGAACTCTACACGGATCATAAGAGTTTTAAGTACTTATTCACTCGGAAAGAGTCGAATTTAAGACAAAGGCGTTGGATGGAATATCTAGAAGATTATGATTTTGATTTACATTATCATCCAGGAATAGCTAATGTGGTGGCAAATGCTTTAAGTCGAAATCCCCAAGAAATCATAGCCAGTTTATCCGATCAAAGGTGGAAGATGGTAGAGTCTCTCTGTGATTTTGACTTGTACGTAGGTATGCATGAGGAATGTGCATATCTATGTAATTTAGTAACTCACTCCACTTTGATTGGAAAGATAATTGAGGCACAAGAATCTGATTCTGTCTAAAGACATTCGAACTAAGATTACAACTGGAAAGACACCAGATGGATGGAACGTTCATGTAGACAGTGGATTAAGATATCTGAATAGATTGTATGTACTAGAAATTTCTAGTCTAAGAAATGAAATTCTGAAAGAAGGACATCATTCATCCTATACAATTGATCCTGGAGGGACAAAGATGTATCATGACCTGAGGCGTAATTTTTGGTGGAGTGGCATGAATGGAGATATAGAAAAATTTGTAGCAAAGTGTCTTGCATGTCAGCAGGTAAAAGCTGAACATCAAAAACCGTCAGGTCCATTACAGCCATTACCAGTAGCAGAATGGAAATAGGATTATATAACCATGAATTTTGTTATAGGTTTACCTAAATCTCTAAAAGGACAAAATGCAGTATGGGTTATAATGGATCGTTTGACCAAATCTGTACATTTCTTACCAGTCAAAACAACAGATTCCACTGAAAACCTTCGAAAACTTTATGTTTGGGAGATAGTAAGGTTACATGGGATTCTTATTTCGATTGTTTCAGATAGAAATTCCAAGTTTACTTCCAAATTTTGGGGAAGTTTACAAAAAGCGTTGGGTAGATACACAACTAAAGTTTAGTACTACTTTTCATCCCCAAACTAATGGACAATCAGAGAGAACCATTCAAATTTTAGAGGACATGTTGAGAGCATGTATTCTATATTTTGGGGGAAGTTGGGAAAATCATTTGGTGTTGGCAGAATTTGCGTAGAACAACAACTATCAATCTAGTATTCAATAGCACCTTATGAAGCTTTATATGGAAGACCTTGTCTGTAACGACCCGGTCCTAAATTAATAGTTAAATATTAAATTATTCAAGATAAAGACAATTTCACCCCTGGGATTTAATTACATGATTGAAGAGTTGACTTTTTATTAGGGGAAGATTAAATAATTAAAATAAGAGGAACGAAGTGGAATAAATAATCAAATAAATGATTTGAATTAATTAAGGTTTTTGAAATTAAAGTATTATTTAACATTAAAGGGGCAAAAAGGTCATTTTAAGTTTAGGAGGGAATTTTGAAATTCCAATTGGACCGTTGCGTAGAGCACGTCGAGATGAATCCGTAGACACGTAGTGGGCTCAAATCGGAGTTGTAACGAAGAAATGGCGATCAAAAGAAGTTTAGTGGCATAATTGTAAATATTTCGAAATTCAGTCTTTTTTTAAACCCAGAATTTCTGCAGTTTTGGGGGGGCTCGACCAGCCGACCTCAAGAGGTGATTCCTCTCAACTCCGACCTCCAATTCACGCAAGACCGGTCCCGTTACAACCACCCTCACTTCCCTCTTTCAATTCCAGCCCATCCCAGCCTCGATCCGCCGCCGTAATCGACAGAAACCGCCACGAATAGGGCGGCTTGGACAGTTTTGACGGAATTTCACGGAGCTCGTTCTCTCTCCTCCGGCCACCGTTTCAGGCGAGTAAGGTATGCTTTCTCACCTATTTTTCATGATCTAGCTGATGGTTGGGTAGGGATTTATCAATTTTGAGCCTAGGTAGTTCGATTGTTCGAAGTGGGTTTCAGCCGGTTTTGGGGTCACGATTCTGGCCACTTCCGGCCATTTTGCGGTAGGTCCAAGAAAAAAATGGTTCCAAATAGGGTGTTTTACTTAGGGTAGGAAGCTGGGTTTCCAGTTTTGAAGATTTCCGATTGCTGGAATTTGATCAAGCCACCCACGCGCCGGCAGCGCGTGGGCAGCTTAGTGAAGTCATTTTCAGAACCTAAAATGATCTCTTGGTCCTCACGAGCGTGTAAGAATTCGCGGATATTAATTCGGATAACGTTTGAACCCCGAACGGAACTCGCCTATTATGCGATTTTCGGGTTCGGTACGTTTGAACCATTGGATCATTTCATGGACTTATGTGATTAGGGAAGGAATATACATAATATATATAATTTTGGATAATTGATATTTATATAATCATGTGTGTTAGATCTCTAATAGTTTGTATTTTCATTAGTTCGACTTCAAGGTTATATTATAATGTTTAACGGTGCTTCTAAATGTTATATCTGAGTTTTGAAAACTATGCATTAAAGGAAAGGATGAGATCTCTAAGGGCAGTGGATAATGAATTATATATTTAGTTATTTATTTATTCAATTATTTACTCATTTAGTTATCCATTACTTTTAAAGATTATTATTTTAATTTCGGAATGATTTGTTAATAGGATTTTGTCATAATTAATAAATTAGCTAAATATCTAAGTAGTTTGTGAAATAAGAAGGAATTTCAAGATAAGTTTCAGATATGATGTTGTTTTCAAACCCACCACAGGAGTACCCCTCAGTTGCCTTGAACCAGTTGTCATTCATAAACAACGCCCCACACGTTCGGGGACGCCTGGACCGTGTGGTGCGAGGAACGCGGCTCAGGTTGACTTATGGTCCCCTGAGACCTGCGAGGAGCGCAGCTCGGATTGACTTGGTGTCTCCGAGGCCTGTGAGGAATGCGGCTCAGGCTGACTTATGGTCCCCTGAGACCTGCGAGGAGCGCAGCTCGGATTGACTTGGTGTCTCCGAGGCCTGTGAGGAACGTGGCTCAGGCTGACTTATGGTCCCCTGAGACTTGCGAGGAGCACAGCTCGGATTGACTTGGTGTCTCCGAGGCCTGTGAGGAATGCGGCTCAGGATGACTTATGGTCCCTTGAGACCTGCGAGTAGCGCAGCTCGGATTGACTTGGTGTCTCCGAGACCTGCGAGGAACGCGGCTCGGTTAACTTTGTGTTTCCGAAGTCTGCGATGATGGAATTGACGGAATAATTGGAATTGACGGATCAGGAATGGGGGTACGCCTAGGTGGAGAGAATTTAAGCTTTGAAACGCTTTTAAAGTAAAAGTGAGGAACCTTATACAGTTACTATCATTTCTTAATCTATATATTTATCTCACAAGAGAAAGATGGATATATATACGTAATTAATTATTTATAAACCTTACATGAGTTCGATACCATGGTATTCGAAGTTTGTTTATTTTATTTTATTTTATTTAAGTTGTTTTCCTTGATCTTTTTATTATTGGATATGGTATTAAATAGCTCAAGTAGTTCTAGCATACTCTGGCCCCCCGAGTTTTAGAGATATCCGGACCGGGGGAGCGAGGATTGTGGATCAGGTTGACCAGGTGTCTCCTAAGTCCAGCAAGGATTACAGGGCAGGACGTGTCACTAATGGTGTCACGAGGAATTAATAGTTATGACTTTCCAAGAATGATTACTTGAATCTGAATGCTTTTATTCCTTCATTTGAATATAGTTATTGCCATTTGAGTAATGCCAGTAAGTTTGGAACAGAAAGTTTAAATGAAATAGAAAAGCTACGTCTGGCTTGATCCCTCAGTAAGGGTACGTAGGCAGCCTTTTGTACAAGGTGCAGCCACGAGTTGGAGTCTTTGAGATTATTAATGTATTATTGATATTCTGAGAGCTAAAATGAATTTTATTAGCTGAATGAATTAGTTGATTTATTGAGGACTGAGACCAGAATAATATGATGCTTGGTCTTTGATATAATTTGATACATACTGGCAGTTGGGTTATATTTGTATGTGGTTGTTTTACAAGTGGTAATTTTTGGGAAATATTCAATTTACAGGGGAGATTCTGCCGAATTTTCGGTAGAAGTCGCACTTGATTTTCATTGAATTTAGTTAGAAGGGCAATTTGGTCAACTGTGCCCAGCAACTGCCAGGTGTCGGACACGCACAGGGTTTGACTCGAATTCCAAAGTGGAATTTGGGTCGGGTCTTGTCATTGTCGGTCACCTGTATGTTGGACTGAAGTAGGAGAAATGGTGTTGCTAGGACCTGATTTGGTACAGAGACAACTGAAAAGGTTAAACTTATCAAGCAACGTCTCTTAACTGCTCAAAGTCGACAAAAGAACTACGCTGACCAAAGAAGGAAACCATTAAGTTTTAATTTGGGGAATTATGTGTTTCTTAAAGAATCACCGCAAAGAGGAGTAAAAAGATTTGGAAAGACTAGAAAATTGGCACCAAGGTTTATTGCACCATTTGAAATCTTAGAAGACTTGGTGAAGTAGCTTATAAGTTAGCATTACCACCTCAACTTTCGAATATACATAATGTTTTCCATGTTTCTATGCTTCGGAAATATGAGCCTGATCCAACCCATATTCTAGATTGGGGAGAACTCAATTTAGATGAAGAACTGTCATTTGAGGAAGACTACATACGATTTTGGATCACAAAGAACAAGTCCTACGTACGAAAACAATACCATGTGGTCAAAGTTCTTGTTACATGGGAAGACAGAGAAGCTACGTGGGAATTAGAAACGGAAATGCATAAAAAGTACCAGAATTGTTCTCTGATTCTAGTAAGTTTTAATTTGAGGACGAAATTTCTTTAAGGGGGTATAGACTGTGAAGTATCATATTTAAATATATATATATATATATATATATATAAATTAATGTTTAATTTATAATATTAGAAGTAAGATGTGGCTTTAGCACATGCAAATATAGTAATTACTTAAAAGTGGCTATCATAAATATTAGAATATGAATGATTTTTGTATATCTTTTTCTTACCGTCATTGGTTTGACTGTGGTTATCCAAAAACTTGGATAACAAGTTTGTTGCCAACCAATAAGTGAACATTGGTTTGCCACCTCTCTTGTTCTTTAAATAGGAAACCTTCTACATTAAGACTTACATAACTACGAAGAGAAAAGAAAACAAAAAAAAGAAAGAAACAAGAGAAAAGTAAATAGAGAAGGAAAGATAGTAAGAGAGGTAGAGAGAGAAGAAGTATTGGAAGAAAATAGAAGACTGGGTTTGTGAATGTGGTGGAAAATTGGGAAACACCTAATAGTTCTAGCAAAAGCTTTGGTGTCAAGGTATGGGTTTCTTGGGGGCCTTTTACAGAGATTGATTTAATTAAATTTTGTGAGCATTATATTATGCATGGTACTGTTTGATTGACGTTCCTTGTATTGGGTATTTACGTACTCTTAACTATTTGAACAATGTTGGCTATATATGCATTGGTGATGTTTTCAATGGCTACATTGTTGTAAAGGGCATAATTATATCATGTCATGGAATTTGGTTAGAATTCTGGGGTTGAGAAAATAATGGTGGAAAAGAGGGTAATGGAAATAGTCTTTTGTGTAGTTGAGTCTAACTCTTGGCAGGTACCAGGTCTCAAGGATCCTACAATGCACATGGTTTTTATTGGGTGATTCAGAACTGATGACAAGGAGTTAGACAAAATGACTAACAAAGGGGAATTATGGGATGATTGAGATGGGTGTTAGTTCATATAAATGGGCATTCGGAATCAAGTGGTATAAGCATGGTATGGGACGTTGAGGTCTGCTTGCCCAGTTATATGAATTAACGGGAATAGATAAAGAGTATTCATGCATTGTTATTAATAATGTGATACTTGGCTGTGTGATTATATGTTACTTAATTTTAATTATATTAATTTGTCATGAAAAGTTTTATGTCCCTACTGAGCTGTGGTTTCGCTCACCCCCCTAATAGATTTTGCAGGTACAGAACCTAAAAACTAGAGCTTGTGATGATTTTGGCAAATCTACAGAGTGCATTGTGCACATAGCTTGTGGATGAATAATGACCTACTATTTTAGTGAACTCTGGAGTAGTTCTAACTTGTAAAATAATGTAAAATTTTTAAGATTTCAGTTGTGGTCGTTTCCGCTGAATATTTCATGTGAAATATTTATTTTATTTATTGAAATGTTTCTTCACATTTTAGTTATAGTTTTTATTTAATTATATTAATTAGGTGTGAATCACGTCTTAACCAAAAGTTACGTAAATCTGTGGGTTGGGCCGTGACAACTTAAGACCCCAAAACCAAATTGAGCTGTGATTGGCCGTATGGGTTTTATTTTATGGATGGGTTATAACTAATTTTATTTTGAGGTTGTAAAATAAATAGAAGCTTGCATGCTTCTCCTATCTCATTCTCCAATGTAATTTCTATCTCCCTTAAATTATAAATCCCTCAAGGCTTGTTGGGCTTTGAGTCTTCTATTCCAAATTAGTAATGTAATTAGGAAGATGGAGGCCCGAGAAGCAGACGAAGGAGAAAATATATTAGTTCGGGATTCTAAGTATAGTCTTGGGTCCAATGCCTACCAACCATGAATGTTTTTAAAGTAGTTAAAATGGCAAAGGATCCACGAGTGTAGTGGTTTGGAGTATTTACTCCCTCAAGCAAGGTCCTGGGTTTGAGTCCTAGCATATATGTAGTGTGTGTGAGTTTAGTATGCTATTGCCCTTTTCAATAGAAAAGGTCCTTAAAAAAAACCAAAAAAAAATGTAGTTAAAACACGTAATAAAATCAATCACCTGTTAAAGACCTAGATTCTAAAGGAAGCATGCATTTTATGTCTAGGAAATGAATTTAGCCGCAACTTATAACACAAAAACATTCACAATGGCAGATTAATTTTGCTTATTCTAGTTGAGCTAAGCCTCTTTCATTTTAACCCAAGTATCTTATGATCTAGTCTCTTTGTACACAAAAGAAAAAGAGATGAGAGCTTAAGCATTTACCCTTGTAGTCTTTTTCTTGGAGAACCAAAAATGATCACCTTCTTGGGAGTGTTTTTATTTCTTTTGTTTGAACAGTAGTTTTAAGTTTTGTTCTTAGCTTTAGATGTTCTTAGTCACCTTTGTTTCTTTTCCCAATTATACTGCTTTTTCTTTTTGTTTGCGTGAGGGTTCATATGTACCGTTCAAACAATTGTTTGGGTTGTTGAGGAGCTTTTATCATATTATTAACCTAAACTTTGTCTTTTTCTCTCATTTTTGTTCTTGGATGTTTGTCAATCATTAGCTATAAATGCATTAATATGTACCAGTATAAGGTTTCCATTGCTCAAGGCGAACAAATATAATATGAAAAAGTAAATTTAATTTCCTCAAACAATTTTATTTCCGAGAACAAAAATATGAAACCATTGGGATGAAGAAGACAGTGGGAGGAGCAGAGAGGATGAAGAAGTAAATTTCATTTCCTCAAACAATTTGAATCAGCATCTGCATTGTCTTTTAGGACGGTAAAGGGGATAAAAGATAATATGAAACCACTTGCTGCATAAAGAAAAAAAAATTTTGTTTTGTAAAATTGCCTCATAGATCTCAATAAGTAGGAATTGTTGGATCAACCCTTTGAGCATAGTCATGAATTCCACCAGAAACATTGAATACTCTCTTAAACCCCTGCACCATCAAAGATCCTTTTTAGTCAATAAAGAAAATTTTACAGAACAGAACATCAAAATCAGTATATGGCCGCAAACAGCAACTTTCAGACTCTAGACTCTTATTCAATAATGGTGGAATGCAATATGTATATGAGGTAGCACGTTTATTTATACAGTTTTTTTTTTTCACCAATGGTCCTTGAACTTTCCAAAAGTGCTCATTTGAGTCCTCGAACTTTCAAATCAATCAATGTGGTTCCTAATCTTTTGATCACATATTAGTTTGGTCCCTCTCATTGCATTCAGTCAAAATCTTCATTAAAATCAGTCACCTAACAAACTTTAAAGGGTATTTTTGTTAAAATACAACAAATCTACCCATGATAAAGTCAAGCTCATGTACTCTGCTCAACAAGGCTATATGCTCTCCTTAATCCCTGATGGGCGCTAAATGTGAAACCCTAATTGGAGAGCATATGGCATTGTTGAGCAAAAACATGAGTTTTAGGACTAAAATGAGCTATATTTTGATGACAATATCCCTTTCAAGTTTGTCGCACAGTGGCAAGTGACCAAGTTTAACAAAAGCTTTGTCGGAATGCAACAGCACGAACCAAATTGATGTGTACACCAAAAGATGAAGACAACATAAATGATTTGAGAGTTTGAGGACTACAATAGACTTTTAAAACGTTCAGGGGCCACTTGTAATAATCACCCTTTTTTATGAAAATAAAAGGATATAAATGTGCATGGGTGGATGGAAATTGAAACGATATAAAATGGAACAAGAAAAGTTTTATTTTGTTGTCTAAGAAAAGAGAAATTATGATCAGCTAGGAATGGGAACAAGGAGGCTACACGTTTGAACTAGTAAACAACCACCCTAAACCCTGCACTAATATAATGCTCAAGTCAAGGCTCCATCCTACTTGTTGCCCAGAGCCTTTGCTTGAGCACAGTACAAGTGCTTAAGGCTCCTTCAAGCCATGGCAGCAAACAACTTTATTTATATCAGTGTAGATGTTTGACAGGAACAAGTTACTATGTCCAAGGCCTCATATATAGTGCGTCTTTTGATAAGAAGATTCAGAAGTTTCAGTAGGGTGGAAGTGAAATTAATGACATTTGACTTCTTAGGCATTTTGATGCTGTTTACAAGAGCTTCTGCTTAATGGTTGCTAAAGTAAAAGTTAGACTAAGTTAAACACCAAAAACTTTTCTTTCAACTTTGCTTCAAATGTTTTCCTAAAGACTTTCCAATACATGGCAAGGACAGAGGAAATTCAAATTAGAAACAATAAAGTCGCTCAATGAGGAGCAGAGCAAACATGTGTCAGTCACTGGCTAAAGGCCTTTAATATATACTTCAACAAATGAACAGTGAGGCAGCTACTAAAAATGTGAAAAATAAAGGAAATGCAAAATATCAGCACTGAGGTAGTATCTGGATCCCGCAAAGAAACGAAGTCATCTGACTTAGTAGAGGATACTCCAGTTAGGGTAAATAACATAGGAGAAAGAGCTTTACCTGTGTCTGCAACCACTTGGCAACTTGTAATGATCGCATGCCATGATGACACTGCATTTTGGAAACATGAAAGATCAGTATAAAGTAATCGAAAAGCGAGGATTTAACATAAAACGTCAAGTGAAAGGACAATAAGCGGCACATGAATGAATACACGTTTAAACTCTTGGATTTGAAAACTAAGAAACAACCCTTTTCCTTTAAAGAAATTAAGCCACAGAAACTCAATGTGAAAAACAATCTGTTTCATAGTACCTTCTTTTTGTCTGTATAATGGAAGAATGGAGTTGAGGACATTTTATGTTCATAACTTCATATAGAAGGTGCCATTTTCCATGGCTGGAAATTTCTTCTATTGCCATTTTCCATAGCTGGAAATTTCTTCTATTCCAACTTACTGCTTTTCTAAAATATATATCTCAAACCTCCAACTGGTTAAAAACCTGCCCCTATATGTGCATCTTCTTACACACACGCGCGTGCATACAAATATGGAGAAAAGTGCAAAAGAAATCATAAATTCTAATAAGTTATGGACAGTTTATGAAGTCTGATTTTAATCATATACAATAGCAAATATTTTTTAAAGAAATTTTGTGACTGATATTATTGAATAATAACCAACTAGTTGTTAGTTTAGTGGTGTCTCTGTTCGCAATGATGGAAGAGGCCCTAATTTCGAATTCCGCCTCCCTCTTTAATTAAAAAAGAAAAGATTTATTGAAGTATAGAAGTTTATTGGCTACTAAGTCTATAATTTTATAAGTTTTGGTGTGCCTACCATGTGAATATATTTACTGGAAAAAAATAAATAAAAAAAAGATGGCTGTAGAAGAATTTCAAACACAGATTTCTCTTTCCTAATCAGAAGACAATTATACACCAATTAGTGAAAAACAAATGTAGAATCTAGAAATGTGAATGTCATTTAAACTTAATGTCTCCCTGGCCCTGCCTTAAAACTTCACATCACACTGTTCTTTGAAAATACAACTCAGCATTGGTCAAATCTTAAGCGAAGACATTATCTCCAGGTTGTAATAGTTATATAAATAAACGCAGGCAATGCACATGCATACAAACAAACACAATTATGTATAAATGTTTTGAATGTCAATGATAATGCAATATTTAGAAAAAAGACGACAAACACACAAATGTAAATGTGTGAGTGAGTGAATCATTGTGCAATGCTAAAAACAGATTGATACAAAATAAGAAGTTTTCCCCTCCCTTTTGTCAAAATAAATCTACCATCAAAGAGAGAGTAGGAAGTTTCATAGGCAGATTTGTAATAGGCAACACAACAACAAAGGGTAGAACTTAAAATATGCAGAACATATTTAATTGAGGGGCTCATAACTTATCGGCATTATCCTTGCCAACAACAAACGCAGACTGCCAGGAGGATTTAACATTTTGGTACTAGAACAGAACGGATGATTACTTACAGCATCCAAAATGACAGTTCCCATTACTATCTACATAAGTGTCCCACCATAATTGTCTTCTAATTAATAACTCAAAGGTAGCAATTTATAATATTTTTTCTGTCAACGGTCTAGCACCTAAATAAATGCAGGAAATAGAAACACTCCTTTCACATTCAGGCAGATTACTGCTTAGACATGCAAAGATTGGGGGCAAATATATAGAGAGTTTCCAGAATGGATTTGACGAGAACTTAATCATCTTTCTTCTTTTTCTCCTCTTTTTTGCTTCTTTCTTGTTTGGGATGTGGAGGGTGTAAGAGGAAAAACAAGCAAATGAGGAATGGATAGCCAATTTCACCAAACCCAAGGGTTAAGGTTCAGCATGTGGTCAAGGGTGATGAGATATTATAGAGGTTACAACTTACAGCTAACCTTTTCATTAACGCAAAAGTGGAGACTGGACCAGGAGATGTAGATTGGGTGTCATATATCTTAATGTATCACTGTCTTGCCATCATGTAAGAAGATAACTCATCTACGAACAAGATTACACATTATTCCCACAACGATGGCCCACTGATGAAAAGATAGGCATGAAACATAATTATGAAATTTTTCATGTTCATTTTTTAAAACTATTTGGTTATATTAATTTCATTTCAAATATATATATTCTCTTATTTAATAAACAGAGGGGACGGTTCGCACAAAAAGGTTTATACCTACCATAACATAAGTATCCTTTTGAGGATTAAACTTCGTAGTTATTTCAGGTCCCCAGCTTCCAAATTTTCGAAGGGGAAGAACCTGGAAACCCAGCAAAGAAGCTTGCGCCCTGTGAAACAAAGGTGATGCATGTTTTCAAAAACACAGAGAATCCTAGTAATTAGCTCAAGAAAAGAGAAGAATGCATGCTAAAGCCAAAAGCTCCTACAGAATTAGTTTAAAATGTTACGATGAGTTTTTCCATGTGTTAGACAACTTTTTTCTATATTAATTCCTGTCTAAAAACTTTCTCCACGTATCCTTAATTGAGGAGGAGCTCCTCCTCACAACAAATGAGATAATGACACTTGTAAAATTCCAAAAAAAAAAAAGGTTCAAGGAATTTGACAAGTGTCAAAACTCTATTTGTTGTGTAGAGGAGTTCCTCCTCAGTTTTAAGGAGCCAAGCTTTTATATAAATATACTTTTTTATAAGTACTAAATATTAGTAAGAAAAGGGGAGTTCTACTGCAGGAATAACATAGAAGATACACCAAAAAAGAAAGAGCTGTAATCTAAATGTAACTTAATCTAAAGAATTAAGACACCCACAACTCATATGGACAACAAATAGAAAAGAAACTGAGTTTAGAAGATGAAGCTTCAACATCGTAAAAAGTCCTAGCATTTATCTCCCATTCTCCCACCATAAACACCGCATAGCACACAAAGGGGTCAGATTCCAAACATCACTGTAAGAATGTCTTCTAAAACGATGATTCCAACAATAAAGCACATTACCCAGAGACTGGACCACAGCCCTATCCGGTCAAGAGAAAAACGAAGCCCCCCAAATTTTCATCAAAGTAGTAGTGTAAAGAAGTGAAGAAGATTATGCACTGTATCGCCACTAGCTTTGCACATGAATCCATATATGATGTTTCCTCAAATTGGGTAAAATTTCATAAATACTGCAAATTAACTGCAGTTTTTCCCATAACAATGTTTTCTTGTAATAACTTATTTCATTCTTGATTTCTTTTAAGTATTCCCAATATCCCTCCAGTTCAAAGCTCTTTTTATGATACAACACATCATATACCAAAATTTTCTGGTTAATTGCTTACTTTCAAATTTGAACTTCTCAATATAATATGATCATATATAGATAAACCCACTACTAAGAGTTCATTCCAAGAATTTGAAATCAGAACATCCATCAAAAGGAAAATGTGTAGACAAGCAGAATTAAAATATTAGAACATACACTTCTTCAGGTTCTCGAACATCAATCAACTGGGCCTCATCTAGGAAACTGGGATCTTGCATTTTCACATGAAGCTCCTCAGGTTGAATGTCTTGGAGTACTGATTCTTCCCTAACAGAATATGGTGCACGTCAATAAACAGTATATTCAAGTGTTAGTCTGCACCTCGACTGCATTTCCATGTAAGAGATTCAGTACAAGACAAGTTTTTAAGCCATACCTCTCTGACAGTACTTGCAGTAAATGCCACCCAAATTTTGTTTTGCACCTTACAACTTTATTCAAAGATGCATTAAATGCAGCCTCCTCGAACTCAGGTACCTGGGACAATTTGCCATCACACTTCTGTCAAATCATATTTGCCCAGAACAAAACATACAGATCAATACCTATTAAGTGTATTTTTCCTATCAACCTTTTCACTGCCATTCATTTCAGTTTCACATAGTAATACGTCATCATCATACACATATGATTCAAAAATCATTACTTTATGTTAAACAACAAAAGTAAAGGCAGCGAATTATCCATTAAGCAACATAGAAAACATTCCAGTGCCTTAGTGATTTACAAAATAAATTATTGTTTCCTTACTACTAAGCTTCTTTGGCTTTTGTAATTATAGTTTTCCGGTACCACAGAGTCTAGACCTTCCTTACAAAACCAGATCATGTGTGATGGAATATTAGAGAACCAACCCTCAAAATATCATGGGATGGGATAGTGCTACCTCCACTATGAAACCCACAGGCCAATTGGGCCCCCAGTGGACAGAGCTACTCTCTTTTCATAAAAAAGAGGTTACACAAGAACTAGTCCCAAGAAAATAAAGTTTCCTGTAACTTATGCAACAGATAATTTGGGAGAAGACATAGCATACTTCCAAGATGGAATAATTAACGTCATCAGATGGCAATTGCTACTTAGTTCTATGATGCTCTCATTACAACAAAGCTAAGAGAACAACAATTAGACAACAAAGTAATTTCCAGTGCCCCTATTATTTTAGAAAGCTTGAAGGACAAATAGCTATCTCATCAGCGTACCATTTGCCCCTTTCTCACCCAGCCAAGCATTCCCCCCTCTTGTTTGGAGGGACATATCGAGTATTCCGTAGCAAGATCACTGAGGTCTTCACCTGAATGAGACAATGGCATTAGACATGCACAGCATCAAAAAGCCAAATTGTATAAGAGAATGTCCAACTTTAAATTTAGTGCTTTCACCATTATGATTGATTGTTTCGATAGGAAACAAAATGTTATGCATAAAAAGTACAAATAAGAAAGATAAGGACAAAACTTAAGGAAACTAACCAGAAAATTTGAGTTTTGACCTTTTTAACCGTCAAAACTTAAGGAAACTAACCTCCTGAAACTCTCTGCTGGAGATCCACAAGAAGCTTAAGGTTGTCTTCTTTAACAAGCAAGTGCTGCACCAATATTTCCCTTCCATCTCCAGAGCTACTTTCAGCACTAAACGAAGCTGAAAGGAATAGAATTTAAAACACTTGAACAAGGAATTGTAATATATACAACAGGAAGCAACTTAGCAGTAGAAATGAACAAATAAAAAAATGCCAATGTCGTGCACTGGTTTAAAAACCAACCATCAAATATTTTATTAACAATCATTGAAATGAAGACGGAGCAATATTGTGCACTCAAAAGAAGAGGAATCACGCAAGAGCAAAACAATTGAGAGACGTGTTGTATTCTTAGAAAATAAAGACTCCAATCTTTCAATCAACTCCACCCTATTTTCATTACATTGGTAGTGCTAAGAAGATTCAAATTTTAAGTACTTTAACTACAACCCAACCACAAGTACTCCCAAAAAGAGGATTTGTTGAGCCTCACAAGCCAGCTCATTTGTGACAAAAGCATTTTGTTCATTCATATCCTGCTGGATTATAGTGAGGTGCGCTTGTTTTTAATTCAGTCTTAGAATTCAGTATTTTAATTCCCAAGTTTTCTAAGCAACGGATAACATGAGTGCAAGAAATTTCATTCCTTTTTCCTACTTCTCCACTTTTCTCAAGAACCCAACAACAGAAAACAAAAAACAAAAATTAAACCCAACTAATACTTAGAAATCAGGAAGTAAAAAATTATGGGTTTGGATATTACGAGGCACCTGTACCCTTGGGACATGTATTGCCAACCATACGCTGCAGAACCCACTTCACGCTCAAAGAAGGGGAATGTAGGGAACTGGGTCTGAAGATTAGGGAGAGAGAAGTCTGAGAATGTGCAAAAGTAGAGACTTTGTGAACGTTGGAAGGAGAAAGGAGGTTGAGAGTGGGGCTCAGAGACAGTCTAAGAGCACTGAGAGCTGGAGGCGCTATTGGTGTCAGATGAGAAACTCTTAACATTTTGCTTCCTTCGGTTTTCAATTTGATTAAGAGAGAAACAGAGAGAATTGTGTCAAGACTTTCAGTATATTGTGAACCCTCTTGTGAACTGTGGGTTCTTCTACAGGTATGTGCATCGGCATAAAATAATGGGGTATTCACTAATATACCCAATACAAAGGCCTAAATTATATAAATACCCTATATGAAATGGACTTTAGAAACACACAGAAAGTCCATTTATAACATAACAAAGAGGCTTTAACTTTTTATAAATTACAAAACTGTCATTGATTTCTTAAAACAAGCTCAACCCCAAAATCTTATATAAAAAAACCCAAAACACTCAATAAGCATCAAAGTAATTTAATAATCAAAATTAAATTCAATAGGGTCAGCCGTCATTTTTTGGTTTTTTTGGGGTTTATTTATAGAAATTAAATGATGTAGGGTTTACTTATATCATTAGTGCTAAGAATGGTGTAACATTCCAACTCAATTTTAATTATTCGTTTAATTTAATTAATTTAATAAATATATGAAATTACAATTTTGCCCCCGTGGATAGGGTCATTTTTGTCACTTTTAAATCCTAAAAGATTTTGAGGGAAATAAATGGCACCATAACGTAGATCGCATCGAGATGAGTCCGTAGACATATAGTAGGCTCAAATTGAAGTTGTAACGAAGAAGTTGTCTCTCTCTCTCTCTCTCTCTCTCTCTCTCTCTCTCTCTCT
>BJCG01001522.1:0-42977 GCA_005406145.1 Prunus yedoensis
CCAATGACTGACAACAATGACTGCTTGGAAGCGACCGGTTGCAGGTTGATTTTTGAAGGATTTTTGCTCACCCCAGAAGACGGACGTGATACTAGTGACTCTTGTGTAGATGAGATCGATATAGACCCCCCCCTCTGCCCTGCCATTGCCCCAGTCAAATCATGATATTGAGTCAAGTGAGTAATGGTAATGTCTGATGATCTGTTTGTGTCTACTTATCAATTCCCCCACGAACTACTCGTAGGAAACCCAAAGTACAATATTCTCCTGATAACATGCCAAATCTAAATATCACATTAGCTATTATATGACAACTCATCGTTTATTATCAAGACATCTAGCATCATATTTGTGTCAATTATCTAGTGTATGTGTGCCAACTAAGCTATAGGATGCTCTATCTAACCCCAAATGGACGGATGCCATGAATATGGAAATGGATGCCTTGAACAAGAATAAGACGTGGGATTTAGTTCATTTGCCACAAGGGAATAAAGCAGTTGGATGCAGATGGGTGTTTACTTTGAAGCATAAAGCTGATGGTTCTATTGATCGTTACAAGGCTAGATTGGTAGCCAAGGAGTATACTCAGACATATGGAGTGGATTATCTGGATACATTTACCCTAGTGGCAAAACTCAACACTTTGCGTGTGCTTTTATCTCTTGCTACTAACCACGATTGGCCCTTATTGCAGTTTGATGTCAAAAATGCTTTTCTACATGGTGACCTTTAGGAAGAAATTTATATGGATCTTCCTCCCGATATTCCTGTGACCTCTAAGGAGGGTGTGGTATGTCGGTTGCGGAAGTCATTGTATGGATTAAAGCAGTCTCCAAGAGCGTGGTTTGGAAGATTTGCTGCATCCATGAAAAAGTTTGGGTATGTGCAAAGTAACTCTGATCATACTTTGTTTCTGAAGCATCATACAAGTAAATTGACGGCTTTAATTATTTATGTTGATGATATGATTGTGACTGGAGATGATCATGTAGAAATACAGAGTCTTCAGAAGTATCTGGCTTCCGAGTTCGAGATGAAGTCATTGGGTGATTTAAAGTACTTTCTTGGGATTGAAGTTGCCAGGTCTAAACATGGTATTTTTCTATCCCAAAGAAAGTATGTTTTGGATTTACTTGCAAAGACTGGGATGTTGGATTGTAAACCGATTGATACCTCTAATGAACAGAATCATAAGTTGGGGTTATATCCTGATCAAGTTCCGACTGATAAAGAACGTTATCAACGACTTGTGGGGAAGTTGATTTATTTAGCTCATACCCGTCCGGACATTGCATATGCTGTAAGTATGGTGAGTTAGTTTATGCACTCTCCTAGTGTAGATCATATAGGGGCTGTAACTCGTATTTTAAGGTATCTGAAGTAACTCCTGGCAAAGGATATTGTTTTCCAAATATGGTCATACAGATGTGGAAGGGTATACTGATACTGATTGGGCTGGTTCAGCTACTGATAGGCGTTCTACGTCTGGGTATTTCATGTTTGTTGGTGGTAACCTTGTTACTTGGAGAAGTAAGAAACAAAAAGTGGTGTCTCGATCTAGTGCCGTGGCCAAGTATCGTGGGATGGCTCATGGCGTATGTGAGTTAGGCCCCGTTTGGGATTGCTTTTTTTGGCCAAAAACCTACTTCACTTTAAAGTTAAGCAGTTTAAGGTGTTTGGTAAAAATAAAATATCCCGATTATTTTAAAAGCAGTGGCCTTTTGACAGCAGCTTTTAAAAGCAGGCTCTGGGTTGCTTTTCAAAGTTGCTTTCAAAAGAAGCAGATATGAACCTTTAATGAATTTTTTTAATTCCCAAAATACCATCATTCATTTTTAAAAAATGACACCACCTCCACTTCCACATTCAACTCCACTACTTGCACCACCACATTCACTACCTAAACAACCACCGCCACCGCCACCGCCACATCCTCCTCCTCATCCTTCGCCACCACCACCACAACCACCACCTCCTCCACCACCTCCAAAACCACCTCCTCCACCTCCACCTCCACCTCCACCACCACCTCCATCATCACCACCACCTCTACCACCACAACCACCACCTCCTCCAAAACCTGCACATCCACCACCACCTCCACAACCAACACCACAACCACCACCACACCACACTGCCACTGCCACCACCACCACCACCTCCACCACCACTACCACAACCACCAACTCCACCTTCATCACCACCACCACCTCTGATAAGTTCATAATTTCATATATTTGCATGCCTTCTCTACTTAGTGATTTTGTTTAGTTTCTCTTTATTTCGAGTCACTTACCTATGTTTGTGTGTTTTGTAGGTTAAGGCAGCAAGAGATCACATTTGATACAATCCATGCATGTTAAGGGCTTATTAGCACAAGAGGAATATAAGCTTAAAGACAGACCCAATTTGGGTCACACTCCTTGTCAGTCCAAATCGTGGGTCATCTTGCAGGCCTCATTTCAGCAACTTACACAACTCAGATGAGGAGACGTCCTTCATAGAAGTTGTTCAGATTGGTGTCTAGTATAACATATCCAAAATTCAGCCCAATTGAACATAACTGGAGTCCTTAGCCCGTCAAACACTGAAGCATACTCAGGAGGATTTTAATATGCAGCTGCCAGCTAATGAGCCTTGTGTTCCACACCCCCTTTGAGCCTTGTGCCTCAACTGAACTGTACCTGACTTTAGACCTAACATGTTGAGCAAATTAGGGAGGCATTTCAGCATTGGAAATCTCAAGGAGCAAAACATGGCATGCTTAATTATGGGGAAACATGTTTGCACAAATGAGGGAGCAGTTTCCAGGATTTATGGTGGGCTGCCTACACCAGCCAATGGGAGGACGAATTTGAAGTCTATAAATAGAGAGTTGCAGCTCATTCACCAGGAAGATAGACACACACATTCACTCCATCCATTACTCTCACACACACATTCAGATTCACCACAAAGAGAGAAGAGAGCTAGCTGCAAAGGAGGGAGAGCTTGGAGCTGTCCTGGGAGTTGCTGCCACTAACTAGTTCTTCTATTCTCTTTATTCTATCTATGTATTTCTTATTTTCTGTATTCTTAGTTATGTGTAACTAATCCATTAGTTAGGGCTTATGATGAAGCCCTAGTCATGAATATTCAATGTTATGGATGATTTCATAGTTAATTGATTTCTTTGCTTTCATTGCCAAGTTGTTAATCTCCAGTTTATTATGTGCTTGATGTATGTTTTCTTGGAGTAGCTAACTAGGATTTTATGCATCTAGCACATGTTGGGAAGGGGTTTAGATTCACCAATTCTACTCTCCTTTCACAAGCAACACATGAATGGCCTAAGAATCATTCAAGGGGTTAATAACCATAAGTTGACTAGGACAGATACCATGTTCTAGGACTTGTGTGATTATCATATTCTCAGGGAACTTAATGACTCTTGTATGCTTTATTCTAAGTAGATACCATGCTTAGGTTGCATATTAGAGATCACGTGTTGTGTAGATACCATGCACAATTACATGCCTTAGGAGAATCATGCATCCTGCACCTAGATACCATAGGCTTGTATGCGATAATCTATTGTTGATGAAGCTTGAGTCACTTTCTATGCATTCATAACTTGGATAGGAAAACTAGTGGTGGATTCCAAGGCTCTAACACTCCTCAATCATTGTTTCACAACTTGTTGATTACTGCTATTGTTTACTTTCCAGCACTTCCATTTCATTCTCTTGTTTTCACTTCAACAACAAAACCCCCCATTTCGAGTGCGTGTGTGGTGCTAGGATTCTGTCCTAGACCTTGCCATTGTTAGTTAGTTTGTTTCTTTGTTTTCTGTTTTCCTAGCATTCTAAGTAGTTTAACTTGCAACCACGTTACCATTCTCCGTGGGATCGACCTCGTATTTACATAAGCTATACTATAAACGGTTCGTGCACTTGCGAGAATTAAAGTTGCTGTTTTTAATAACTCATTTTAGTTGTTAAGAATAGGCCCAACAACCTCCACTCCATCACCACCACTACCACCACATGATTAGTACATAACACTTTCAACATCATGTTTATTTTAGTCATTATTCATAGTTACAACAATTTTATATTAAAATTTACCAAACGGTTTTGACACTGCTTTTTGTACTAACATCACTTTAAAAATATTGTTTACCAAACATGAAGTTGCTTTACTTTACAGCTAATTATTTTCAAAGCACAGCAGAAGCAACTTTTTTTAAAAGTGACAGCAATCTCAAACTGGGCCTTACTATGGTTGAGGAGATTGTTGAGAGATCTTTGTTTTGGGCCACATAAGCCCATGGATTTATATTGTGACAATAAGGTTGCAATTGCAATTGCACATAACCCGGTGCAACATGATCGTACAAAGCATGTGGAGGTTGATCAAAATTTCATTAAAGAGAAGTTGGATGCGAAGATTGTTTCCTTCCCGTTCATCAACTCTGAGTATCAGTTAGCCAATGTCCTTACAAAAACTGTCTCTTCCAATATCTTCCTCAACTCGCTTGACAAATTGGGCATGTGCAACATCTTTGCCCCAACTTGAGGGGGAGTGTTTGCGAGATCCTAGTGTAATTAGGAGATTTACTTCCTAGTATATTAGGATTTTATTTATTTCCTTTTTTTATGTAATTAGGACTTTAGCTTATTTCCTAGTATAACCCTACTAGGGTTTGTAACCTTGTATTATAAATACCTCCTTTCGGAGAATGAAATATATCTAAAAATATTCTACCCACTTTGTTTGACAGAAGCATATGGGAACAGCTAAAAGAGTTCCGAGATACATACAAGGCACTGTGAATTACGGTATTGTCTTTGAGAAAGGAAAAGGTGCAATATTGATTGGCTATTGTGACAGTGACTGGAGTGGAAGTGAAGATGACATGAGGAGCACATCAGATTATGCTTTTAATCTAGGTTCAGGGGTGTTTTCTTGGGCCTCAATCAAGCAAAGCTGTGTTGTCCTCTCAATTGCAGAGGCAAAATATATCAATGCAGCAAAAGCCACTGCACAAGCTATTTGGCTGAGATTTGTGCTCTCTGACTTTGGAGAAGAACAAGCAAAACCCACTCAGCTGCTGTGTGACAACACCTTAGCCATTGCCATATCGAAGAACCCAGTTCACCATCACAAAACCAGACATATCAATCGAAGATTTCATTTCATCCGAGATGCACTTCAAGATGGTGAGATTGATCTACTATACTGCAAAATTGAAGAACAAGTTGCAGACATTTTCCCCAAAGCATTAGCAAGGGATCATTTTGAATTCTTGAGGAAAGCTCTAGGAGTAATTTCAGCACAACACTTAGAAGGGAGTGTTAGCTTATAAGTGTCTATGCTGAAATATTATTAGAACTAAGTTTTGATTTTAGTTTAAATGTCAACTCTTGGATTACAATCTAGGTGTGCAGCTAAGATGCAATCTTAGAGTAAATTGTAGGTTATGCCACATGTCACTATCTTGTAGGGTAGGTGAATGGATGGTTAGATCTGAATGATGTAATGAGGGAATATGCTATTCCTAACGGGATTCATATGCACAGTGTGTGTGTGCATGACTAAAATGAGAATCAGTTTTGCTTCACTCTCTCTCTTCTCTTCTCTCTCTCTCTCTCTCTCTCTCTCTCTCTCTCTCTCTCTCTCTCTGTGAAAAACTCTAACAGTGTTAATCTTTCTAGATTCAATCATCCCCATGTTTCCTCTCTCCGTTTTGATCAGTCATGGATTTTACATCCCGTCGTCAACTGAGAGATTAATTCTCAATCAATAATGTATAGTAGTATTTTTCATGCGACATGTATCTTATACGTAGTTATGAGTTAGGTCAATATTTTTTCTATTGGTTTATGAATCTAGACTATTGATCAGGTTGATTTTTATTTGACAATATAAGTATGGCAACAAAAACATTGTTGAGTTAATAATTTGACTCCGCTTGAGTACCTTAGAGAGGAAAGAATGGCACGACCGATCTTGTAGAGGACACCAACGACAGCAATCTTGTTTGTGACGTTGGGATCGAGACTGAGATGAACCATGTGGAGCTCCATGGCATGCCTCCTGCCGTTTATGGAATGCTCTGAAGGTGAGTGCCAGTGACATTGTTTCAGCAAATACTCAGTCCCATTTATCTGAATTGATCCAGCGTTGCCCATCCACTCCATCTGCGCGCGCACACACGCTTACACACCAAAAATAATAATTAAGACACATTAATATTATATGATGAAATAAAAAAATTATTGTAAAATTACCGAAATATCATGGCCTCTATTCTTGACAGTGGCATTACAAAGCTTGTAAGTGGTGTTGAGTTTGCCCAAGTTTGGGATTAGCTTGACTCTCTGACTTGATAAATCAATAGGAGATTGCATGATTCCAGTTTTACACGCAGCCCATTCTTTCTTCATCTCTCCCCACTGCTTCGGCCCCTTTCTGCTTCCCTGAAGATAATCGAACTCTCTTTCATGTCCTCTACAATATGCACAATATATACACGCATCTGATTGATTATTTTTTTTTCCTTTTCCACAAAAAAGAAAGAAGAAAATAAGAATATGTACGTATGTAATTAATCTCATTGTACTTGCCAACTTCCTAAGCTTCGACTGATGTACTGTAATGTGAGAATATAAGTAAAAAGAAGAGTAAGGAAGAAATGCGATGGGTTTGATTTGATGCGGCTTCATGTTTCACAGTGACATGCAGGTGAGAGCTATAGATAAATATATAGGCATCACAGCAACACAAACTTAAAGCGTACACAATGACGAACCGGTGAAGTTTCGTACCTGTTTCTGTGAAGGAGTTTCTTCTGCGGATGTGAACGTGAGACTCGACCCTCAAGAAAGAATGACCATAGACCGTTTTGAAGCTTTTGTTCGTTATAATAATTAACTGGATACCAACCATACTTTAATATTGGGTGCCCACGAGGTGGACATGAACCCTTTTCTTCTTGTATGTTCTTTTTCTGGCATTTAATGTTATTTTGATTGTTTTGGTATTCAACTTGTACTCCGAAAGATGTCTCAAAGTTAAGAAAAACTAATAAAGTAAGCTCGGTCGTTCGAGGTTGGCATCGTTATCCCTAAAATATAGTTCATGTTGGATTTGATTATTAAGAAGAAGATGGAGTATTCTGATATTTTTAATTTAAATATTATGGGTGCGAGCATAAGTGGATTGGTTAGTTGGGTTTCGGGACAAATGGACAGGAACAAAATGCCTTTGTCAAGGTGTCGTGACACGTTAATGTTTGGGGTTAAACTCAAATGGGGTGTTAGTTGGATTGGCCCAGGCCTTTGATATACTTCCATATGGTTGTGGACTCAAGCCCCCACAATACCTGTGTGTTTGAGTTTCACCCCTTCCTTTCTTAATTTCGACAACAACAAAAAAAAACTGAAACCCGTGCATAGGTTAATTAACGATGTTGACTTTACTTCTAACTACTGATTGTGAATCTGCATGGACATGGAGGACATATCAATTCGTTGAACAGTTGAACACCGGAATAATCTTGTTGACAAGAAAATTTTAGTAATCACAGATTAATACTTATGAATTTAATTACATTACATAAATCCTTTCGTATATGAACAACCGTAAATCACACAGTATCCTTGAGTTGTCAACTTTGAATGTGTAGGTTCAGTCTACACATTCTCGTGAAAAGTTATTGGTTTATACTTGTGCATAACTAGAAAACGTTCTGAAAAGCGAATTTCCAATTTTTCTAAATCAAGCCACCATTCACACTCCTAGAATTCCATTTTAGAGCACTTGCAGTTCAAACCTAGAGTAAAAGCACAAGTAGTGGTCCAAAAATAGTTCCATAAAAAAAAAATATGGCTAAGATAAATACCAATTTAAAAATTTCTCTGTTTTTTTTAATGCAAGCTCAAGTAAATGCTCTTAACTACTTGAGCTACAAACCCCTTACAAAATTCTCACTTCTACACAGAAAAAAAAATTACAATTATTGAAATGGAGTATAATTCATCTTTTTCTCATGAATCTTGAAGATAACTTGATGCATCATAAGAAATATTGTAATCATAAGTTAACACTTGTTTCGATGGTATGTTCTTCTTCATGGTACGCATTGGTTTAGTCGTATGCAAGCGCAATACGGTGTGTCTCATGTACGCATAAGTAACCATATTGTAAGTTAATTGCAATGGAAGCACGTGGTAAGGTATCTCATGTACGCAGTGGTTTGTACACGCCCCCACCTTAGCTCAAGTTGTGAGTGTAGTTTCAAGATACATGGCAAATCCACGCAAACAACATTGGAATGCGGTGAGTGGATTTTTCGATATTTGAAGGGCACCAAGAAGCTTGGGATTTTGTTTGAAGACAACGAAGAAAGGCATGTGTATCGGGTTATGTGGATTCAAATTATGCAGAAGACATCGACAATAGGAGATCCACCACGAGGTATGTTTTCAATTGTGGTGAAGAACCAATTTAGTTGGAGAGCGGTTGCTACATCAGTTACTACCTTGTCTACTACCGAACAAGAGTATTTGGCGCTAACTAAGGCTTCTAAGGAAGCATTATGACTGACAAGATTGGCTAAAGAGTTTGGGATAGCTCAAGACTTGGTGGTGATACAAAGGTGACAGTCAAAGTACTATATGCTTAGTTAAGAATCAAGTATTTCATGAAGGTCTAAGCATATTGATGTACGGTACCACTAGATAAGGGATTGGGTGAACGATAGGTATTGCAATAGAGAAGGTTCATACGGATGGACCACTTCAGATTGCTTGACCAAGCCAGTCACAGCTGAGAAGTTCAAACATTGTTTGAGCTTGCTCAATCTTGTTACATGCTAAAGAGTGTGGTAGAGCTCTTGGGAGTTACTAGGACGATTTCCAAGAGGTTTGAAAAGTTCTAAAGGTCAATAATTTTCACAAGGTATTTAGGCTCGCCAAGTGGAGATTGTTGATGTTGGCTCACCTAATGATGGGGAAGGAGTGAAGGAACTAGCTGTGAAACGAGCTGTAGTTGTTTTGACTGGGCTCGGCCGCTTGAGCAGCAGAACTCAAACTCGAGCATACACATGCTCTCCAACGGCGTGAGTGGCACTCGAACGAGAGGTGCGAATCCAGGTCGTATCCCTTCTGAATCTGGACAGATTTTCTACTAGTTTTGGGGTATTTTAAGTTTTCTATTCCTTGTATAATTGTACTAAAGCCTATGACATATAAATAGGCACTTTAGCATTAGGTTATGATAACGTGCGAAAGCTAAGGCATCAAATTGGGTTTGAGTCAAGGAGAGAGAAAATAGAGCTAAGGTTTGTGAGGAGAGCAAAGAGAGTCTTCATTGTAACTAAAGGGGTTCTTTCATACTAGTGAATTTTCTCGGGGATCACCAAGAGGACGTAGGCACAACGCTGAACCTCTATAAATTCTTGTTGTTCTTTGTGTGCTTGTTTATTTTTCAGTTTGTATGTACTTTATCTTTGCATGGCTTGTGTGTGATAGTTGTGTAGTCTATCAACAACAAGGTCTTGGAGTGTTTTCGCACAACAAGTGGTATCAGAGCCAGGTGGCGGCGGGTATTAGTTTATGCCCAAGTGCTTTTATAACTTTAAGAGCGGGGTGTGTTGACGATGGCTGGCAACAAGGAAGGAGAACGCTCCAGTACAAAATCACCACATGTGTCGAGTACGAAGGTGGAGTTGAAGCCGTTTCACCCATAAGGTAGCAAAGAAGGATGTAGCATATTCATTAAGCAACAAGGTCTCAACAAAGTCTTGGCAGGTAAGGAAAGGAAGCTAATAACCATGCGGATTGGGAGACCTAGACGAGATTGTTAGAGGATCCATGGAACAATATCTAACTAGTGAGGTGTTGTGTAGTGCAATGGAAGACATCACGAAGCAAGCATGGGAGAAACTCGAAGAGATGTTTGTAGCTAAATCGTTGTCCAACAGCTCTTCTTGAAAGAGGAGCTTTTACTCTCTAAAGATGGAGGAGGACGCAAGCATGATGGGGCATGTAAGCACCTTTAATAGGTGTATTGCTGACTTGTAGAGGATGGATGAGGTTTTATAAGTCAAAAGACAAGGCTGTGATGTATTGACATCCCTGCCACCATCCTATAAACACTTTCGCACGACACTTATGTTCGAGAAGGGAACCTTGAAGTATGAAGAGGTCATGCAATACATCCTAACGCATGACAGATGGTTCAACGTTCCAGAGGTATCTCTCAAGGTTAAGGTCTTTGTAGCAAAGTCCAAAGAGAGAGGTCGATCGAGCAAGTGAGAAGGTAAGAAAAGCAATAGGGGAAGATCAAAATCCAAGGCAAAAAATGGTTGTTTTGAATGTGAGTCAAAGGATCATTGAAAGAAGACTTGTCCTACATGGAGAGAGAAGATAAATAAAAGGAAGAAGCTGGAGTTGCAGAGGATATCGATGGTGAGCTTTTATTTACTGATAGCAGTGTTAATACTGATGCACTTGCTATCTCTTCAAGGGTTTCATCTTCTAATTGCATTTGGATTCCGAGTGCTCATATCATATGTGTTCAACAAATCTTTGTTTGACACATATGAGGTGGACTATAGCAGCGAAGTTATGATGGGGATAGCTTGGTTTGTAGAGTTGAAGGAACGGGTATAATTAAGGTGAAGATGCAGGACAGTGTGATTAGGACATGGGTATTGTTAGGTACATACCAAAGTTAAAGAAGAATCTCATCTCCCTCGTGTACTTTGACAAGAATGGTTATTCCTATAAGGCCATGGGAGGGAAGCTCATAATCTCAAAGGGTTAACTTGTTGGTTATGAAGGGAAAGATTTAACCTAACTACTTGTATCGACTATGTGGTACAACGGTGACTGGTAGAGCAACTATATCTACCAAGAAGGACTTAATGGATGATACTTAGATTTGGAATTTGAGGCTAAGGCATATGAGTGAGCGAGCAATGCAAGAGTTGCATAAATAGAAGCTTCTAAAAGGAGTGCACAGTTGTAAACTTGAGTTTTCCAAATATTGTACAATGGGAAAGCAATCGAAGGTGACATTTGTTGAGGCCCAAAAAAATCCATGGTTGGGCCCGAACAGATTCCTAGCCAAAATAATATATTATTGGGAAAAAAAACTGATTTGGAGTACCACGAAAGTCTGCCCCTGCACAAGCCACACCTTGCATAACATGCCAAATAAGAATATGTCACGCTAGAAATTGAGATTAAAATTATTAAAGATGCCATTTAGCTCTGTAAATCCATGTCAATTATCCTATCAAGCGTCATAATTAAAAGCATGCCAAACGACATGCCATACCAAGCGCCATATCATGCCAAGCGGGAACTTATTATTTCACACCCAATCAAGCTTAAGTGGGCCCAAGCCACTCGAATGCCCGGGGCTTGCTTGATTGGGTTTGTGGTATGGATGGTAACAAGTTGTCATGGGGCCTATTGATGGGTCAAGAAATGGAAGTCTCGGGTCGCTTTGGGGCCCCTGGACTCAAGCCCATTTTCTTATGCACAAATATGGGTAAGCACAAGAGAGGAGATGGACCATTGCTTCAACTAGAGTAACCAACCAAAATAGCCCATCACTTTAGTAAAAAAATAACTCATATCTAGATAGCCCATAAAGCCCAAATATTGGTGAACATAACCCACTTATTAGATGACTTGGTTTTCTATATTAAAGGCTCATACCATTTGAATAAAGGAAGTCAAGGCCCTCATCACTTGGCTGAAGCACAAAAACCACGAAGGAACTTGGGAAAGCTACACGTGAATGGCTGCTGGGAGGCTAAGGAACAAGTTCCAAGTGCAAGAATTCAAGAAACCAAGGGATTTTGGCACGTAAGGGAGGATGCCATCCTTTAAAACAAGCAGGCGCGCCCATTTTCTTTCCTTCATCAAACTTGGCCATGAAAAGAGGAAGAAAGAGAGAAAGAAGATGGGTGAAAATGGAAGTTCTTCTATGAGGTAGCCATAAGAAGAAGCATTGAGCTCCCAAAAATCTCTGATTTTGTGGGATTAGGCAGAGCTGACTTTGCCCCATGAGGTAAGTCAAGAAGGAGGAAAAGAAAGGGAGAAGAAAGCTTAGCTAGATTGGGAAGAAACCATAGGGTTTCTTGGAGAAGAACCATTCCCAGCAGCTATAAATAGGACCCCTTCTACCAACACAACAACAAACCCACAACCTTCAGAGAGCAAGCTTTCTCTCTCACTTGCAAACCTAGCAATTTTCGTGCTATTCTTCCCAATTTCCCCCTCATTTCCCCTATCTTGGCAGATGACAAAAGCTTTGACAGAGTCACTGTCAAGCTGCCGGAAACTACGAAAATCACCCAAAGCTCTCCACCAAACCTCCTTAGAACCTCTCTTCCCTTCCATTAGAACATCTGTCCTTCGTAGGAACCCACAACTCTCTCTCTCTCTCTCTCTCTCTCTCTCTCTCTCTCTAAAGTGCTAAACCCATGATAATTTTGCTCTCATGCCACATGCCTCTCATGCCAAGCCCAAAAGTTATCTGTAAGCATGAAGAAATTATCTGTAGTTGTTGTTTTGGCTGGTGAAGATAACCAAAATACTTCCTAAGGCCTTGCTGCCCTTTGAAGCATTTTGGGGCTTAATTTTTGAACTCAGACAAATGGGACAATTTCATCAGCCTACCCCACTCGCTGCCAGAAGAAAAAGGCCCCTACAACATTTAAGCAACAAGACAGGGAGAATATGAGCACGGGAGTGCTTGATTATATTCACTAGGATGTGTAGGGGCCCGCACCGGTCAAATCATTGGAGGAGCTCGCTACTACGTCACATTCTTAGATTATTTTCTAAGGAAGGTTTGGGTCTATTTCATGAAGGAGAAATCTGAGGTCTTTACCAAATTCAAGAAGTGGAAGGCGAAAGTAGAGAACCTTACACGAAGGAAGATCAAGATCGTAAGAGTGACAACGAAGGAGAATATAAAGATAGCAAATTTCTAGAGTTTTTCAAGAGCGAGGGTGTCAAGAGGCATTTTACAATGAATAAGACACCCCAACAAAATGGAGCCTCGAAGAGGTTGAATAGAACTCTCATGGAGTGTGAGAGGTGCATGAGGATTCATGCAGGCTTGCCTAAGACGTTTTGGGCAGAGGCTATTAAACCACACTTCTTCTTTGGTTAACTTGTCGTCATCGAGTATCTTGATTTCAAGTGTGCGAAAGAGGTATGGTCTAATAAATCTATTGAGTATACTAATCTTAAAATATTTGGATGCAGTGTCTATGCTCTTATACCTAGTGATGAGATAACCAAGTTGAAACCAAAGTCTCTTGAGTGCATATACCTTAACTTTGAGAGCGGCGTGAAAGGTTTCAGTTATGGGATCTAGTGAACCGGAAGAAAATATTCAGTAGAGAAGTTGTGTTTGATGAGAAGACCGTGCCTATGATCAAAGTAAAGAAACCGGAGGCAAAATAGGATGTTGTTGGAACAAAACAACCATTACAATTTCACAGTAGGGTGTTCGGGTATACTCCAAGTATGCAGCCAATTGAAACGTTCATGGGGTGGTGGAGTCCGATATTGAGGTGGAGGAATTTGGGAAACAACAACAAACTCAAGATGATGAAGAAAAAGAGGCTTAAGATCAAGTAGAGTCGCCATCTATAGCTAGGTCCATGCCCAAAAGAACCATCAAACCTCCTCAACAGTTTGGATGGGAGACAGATGCAGTTCACTATGCTCTAAACATGAATGAATGGGACCCAACCACTTTTTAGGAAGTAGTTGAGAGTTCAGAGCGGGAAAGTTGGATGGGTGCTTTGATGAATGAGATGGAATCTCTATACTAGAACTATGTTTGGGAGTTGGTTCCTAAACCCAAAGATCAAAAGGTGATTAGCTGCAAGTGGGTATTTAGGAAGAAGAAAGGGATACATGAGAAAGAGCTAACTAGATTCAAAGCTCATCTAGTGGCCAAGGCGTACTTACAAAAGGAATGAGTTGATTATGATGAGATCTTCTCTTTGATGGTGAAGCATACTTCTATAACGGTTTATTGCTCTTCATAGTGCACAATGGGAGATGGAGGTGGAGCAAATGGATGTGAAGACGATGTTCCTCCATGAAGACTTAAAGGAAGACATCTACATGAGTCAACCTCAAGGGTTCGTTGAAGCAAGTAAATGAAATCGAGTCTGTATGTTGAAGAAGTCTCTGTATGGGCTCAAGCAATCTCCAAGACAGTGGTACAAGCGCTTTGACACCTATATATTGCGGATTGGGTATAGAAGATGCGAATCGAATTGTTGTGTGTACTCTCATGTGTTCAAGGATAGAAAGATCATCTTATTGCTACTTTATGTGGATGATATGCTAGTCGTGTGTCAAGATATGTCAAAGGTCCAAGAGTTGAAGATTCTACTTGAGAAGGAGTTTGACATGAAAGATCTTGATCCTGCACAAAAGATCCTAGAAATTGAGATAAGGAGATACCGAGATGTGGGCAAACTGTGGTTGTCACAAGGCAAGTACATATCTAGGTACTTGAGAGATTCAGCATGTTGGATTACAAGCCCGTGTCTACTTTTTTGGTGAAGCACTTTAGACTAAGTGCCCAAGAAAGTCCGTCTAGTGACAAAGAGAATAATGAAATGAGTAATGTGTATGCAAGCGCGGTAGGGTGTTTCATGTACGCAATGGTTTGCACATGCCCCGACTTAGCTCAAGATGTGGATGTAGTTTCAAGATACATGGCAAATCCGAACAAACAACATTGGAATGCGGTGAAGTGGATTTTCCGGTATTTGAAGGGCACCAAGAAACTTGGGATTTTGTTTCAAAGACAACAAAGAAAGGCATGTGTGTTGCATTATGCGAGAGATATAGACAAGAGGAGATCCACCACGAGGTATGTTTTCAGTTGTGGTGGAGGACCGATTAGTTAGAAAGTGGCGGTACAATCAGTTACTGGCTTGTCTACTACCGAAGCGAAGTATATGGCGCTAATGGAGGCTTTCTAAGGAAGCGTTATAACTAACAAGATTGGCTAAAGAGTTTGGGATAGCTCAAGACTTGGTGGTGATACAAAGTGACAGTCAAAGTGTTATATGCTTAATCAAGAATCAAGTGTTTCACGAAAGGTCAAAGCATATTAATGTACGGTACCACTAGATAAGGGATTGGGTAAACGATGAGGACATTGCAATAGAGAAGGTTCATACAGATGGGACCGCTTCAAATTGCTTGACCAAGCCAGTCACAGCTGAGAAGTTCAAACATTGTTTGAGCTTGCTCAATCTTGTTACATGCTAAAGAGTGTGGTAGAGCTCTTAGGAGTTACTATGACGATTTCCAAGAGGTTTGAAGAAGTTCTAGAGGTCAATAATTTTCACAAGGTATTTAGTCTCGCCAAGGTGGAGATTGTTGATGTTGGCTCACCTAAAGATGTGGAATGAGTGAAGGAAACAGATAGTCAAAAAAGTTGCAGTGATTTTGATTAGGCTCTGCAGCTTCAGCAGAAACTACAGGTTCATAAGCGGCCAAAGCAGTACTTCTTGCCCAGACCTAGGAGCCTGAGCATCTGCTCTAGTGGCAAAACTTAGACTCAAGCGGCGTGAGTGGTGCCCGAGTCGTGCGAGTGGCGCTCGAGCGAGAGGCGCGAATCCGTCACATATCCCTGGCGAATCTGAACAGATTTTCTCCTAGTTTTGGGGTGTTTGAAGTTTCCTATTCCTTGTATAATTTTACTAAAGCCCTATGACATATAAATAGGAAATTTAGCGCTAGGTTATGATAACGTGAGAAAGCTAAGGCATCAGATTGGGTTTGAGCTTAGGGTGAGAGAAAAGAGAGCTAGGGTTTGTGAGAGAGCAAAGGGGGTTCTTCATTGTAACTAAAAAGGTTCTTTCATACTAGTGAATTTCTTGGGGATCGCCAAAAGGACGTAGGCACCACGCTGAACCTCTATAAATTCTTGTGTTCTTTGTGTGCTTGTTTACTTTTCGGTTTGTGTGTGCTTTATCTTTGTGTGGCTTGTGTGTGATAGTTGTGTAGTTCATCAACTACAAGGTTTGGAGTGTTATATGCAATTGTAAGATGGAGGGCTCTCCTCATCTACAACATTGACAACACGAATAGGCATCTTCTCTTTCCCCTCGGAGATGTCATTTTACAAACAATATCCTCTAAAACCATAGGCTTTTTCGACTTCCCCGAAACTTTTCCCCATGTGATTATTGGTTGCCCCGGTATCCTTGTCAACAAAATTTAAACATAAGTCTGCCAAATTCCTCTCTTTCTTGCCAAAAATGCTCTACTTTGTAGAGACCATCGTAAACATAAGTTGTGAAGAACTTTTCTTAGCACGTGTATCTGTCTCAAATTGTTTAACGCCATGAATTACTCTTACATGAATTTCTGCTTCCATGCTATTCTTTAGTGCAAGGTTTCTGCGTTCAAGTTTTTGATCCTTTGGGTTTTTCCTACAAACCCTAGGATTTCCACCTTCACCTTAATAATCAAGCTATCATGAGATTCTACATAGTTAGCATAACAGCCAGAATTAACAACCCATGTGGCCAAAATTTTCCCCTCCTTCTTCATATAATCAATACCATGTTGAAATGATGAAGGCCAATAATAGTTAGTTCATCCCTGTTACGAAACTCATCGCCAACCTTAACTCTTGAAATTGGTTCTAATTGTTTACTTTCTTAACCCATGTTCCTTTCTTTCTAAGATGCATTGCTGCTTCAATATCAGGTTTTTTGTTGGATTTAATATCATGTTATTGCAAGAGCTTAGTAAATGTCTCTCAATATGCATCCAAAGCCTCATTGACATTGTGAACTTGTCCATCTTTATATTCTCGGCTTGCTAGGAAGAGGGTAGTCATATTGGGTAGAGTGGATGTGCTCCTCATTCTGCACTCGAATTTGAATCCCCCTCCTTGTACTTTAGATCATATTAAAATTGAATATTATTTGTATTAAAAAAAAAATGAGCATAACCACATTACCCTCTAAATATACATCAAACTTGAGAAATTTGCTAGAAACTAAGGTTGATATTTAAAAAGTTTTCTTAAAAAGAATAAATAAATAAATTCCAAGCAATGTAAAGTATTCTCTCTAAGTGACAATTGGAAACCAAGGTCAACAAGGAAACAAGTTACCACATTTTGCCCTATTTCTTACTTGAGGGGCAACTATTTAATTATTCTTTGTAATTGCCCAATTGTTTAAATTATATATTCTTAGCATGTTTATTTATCAAGAATGAGAATTGGAATTATTCTAATTCCTCCTTATCTTGTGTACTTTATTATCACATTATGAAAATTGGAAACCAAGGTCAACAAGGAAACAAGTTACCACATTTTGCCCTCTTTCTTACTTGAGGGGCAACTATTTAATTATTCTTTGTAATTGCTCAATTGTTCAATGTATATATTCTTAGCATGTTTATTTATCAAGAATGAGTATTGAATTATTCTAATTCCTCCTTATCTAGTGTACTTTATTATCACATTATTAAAATTATTTCAAGTGCTGACTTCCACTGTATTTATTAACACATAATGAAAATAAAAAACTATGTTTGCTCCACGTTAAAAATTTGTAATCTATTACCCTCAAAATTAGGAATCAGGTCAACTAGGGAGTAGTAGATCCAATTTCGATTCTTTTTCCCGATTCATGAGTTTTCTTATTCCTAAAAAGTAAACATGCCCTCTATTCATCAGTTTATCTTTTATTTACTAAATCTTTTTGTAGAAATAACCCTTGACATGAGGGCTAAAATAGGTCAGATCATAAAGACGTGGATGGTGAAGATGTAAACTTAAGCTAGAAGGCTGGCTTTTCTAGCCAGATCTGTTTGGATCTTGGGTTTGTTAGGTTGTTTTTTGTGTGTTTTTGTTGTAGGTACTTGGTTTGATTATGATAGCGGCGACATCAACAACACCACTTTATGGGTCTTCTTTTCGAGTCTGCCTTCTTTCAAGCCATTGTCAAGGGCTTAGGTTGGCTGTTGTTGGGTTTTAGTTTTTGTTTTGGTATAATAAGTTTGATGCGTGGATGGGGTTACTCTTTGGAAGAATTTGAGTTTGTAAGTTGCATTATGAGTGTTGTACTTGGTTATTACATATTTGAGGAGATTAAGCCCGACTATCTATGGCCTTGTGTGACATTAAGTTGGCCCTGCATGGCTTTAAGTGGAGATGTACCATAAAAGTTTGATGATATGATTAGATCCCTCCGTATTTGGTGTAGCCCTTCGAGGGCATTTGTCCTAGTCCTTGAGGCTTTTTGTATTTATACTGCATTTTGGGCGTATTTTATAAATGCAATCTCTCCAGCATTTGGCTATAAAAAAAAAATTTCACACCCTCAAATAAAATTATCCATCAATATTATCATATATTTTTGCAGTAATGACAATATATTTTAGAATTCTCAAATTATAGAATTAATGATAGTAGCAATTGGCAGATATGGGCTTAGCCAAGTTGGCTAGAGTGGATGTGCTCCCCACTCTGCACCTGAGTTCGAATCCCCTTTTCTGTAGATTAAAGTAGAATATCGATTATATAAAAAATAAAAAATAAAAAATAGTAATTGTAGTAAACTCCATCAATAATACTATAATTCACAACCCAAAAAAAAAAAGCAATATGATGGAGAAATAGTGGTACCAATAAAACTTGCATAGAGTAAAAAAATACCTGTTAAACTAGAAGCTAGAAATAGTGTTCAATCGCACCAGTCTCTGTGGCCCCCAAATTGCTTGAGATCAATAAATATGGAAGCCCAAGTTTGAGCAGCAAGCACCTGAGTCTCTCTCTCTCTCTCTCTCTCTCTCTCTCTCTCCCTCTCTCTCTCTCTCTCTCTCTCTCTCTCTCTCCTCTCTCCCTCTCTCTCTCTCTCTCTCTCCCTGTTATGTTCTGAAAGTAATTCATCCTCATTAACTCGGTTCAGAGTGTGCCCTCCTGGCTTTGTCAGTTTGCTTTTCTTCATGAAGTACTTATCCTAACCCACACGTCTTAAAAAGGAATCCTATGAACCGAGGAGCTTCCAGATTTTTTTTTTATTGCCGAATGACTTTCCAGATTTTGCCAGTAGGAAAAGTTTTACTACAGCACCAATTAAGAAATTATTAAATTTAAAGTCGTTGAAAAAGCAAAAAATTATATTAAAAGTCAACAGAAAGAATGCAGACATGTAAACCACTAAGCTAAAAATTGTTTCTTGTTTGGAAGTTGGATACAAATCAGGTTGAGTCACTTGGCTTTTCCAATCATGTAAACCGCTAAGCAAAAGTTCGACACCATTAATTCTTCAGATCGTCTGAAGTTCAAAATCCCAAGGCAGAGCAGTCCAACATGACCAACATGATGTCCCCGTTGCTTAGATTCACAGCATGATATGTCATTAATAAGTTAGTCGAAAACTATGCTCTCAATTGTGACCAAGGTCAGTCGAAAACTATTTTAATTTACATAAATTGTGTGATTTGAAAAGGAAAACATAAACTGTATGGACCCAAAAGCCACAAAAAGAAAACAAAAAACTAGGATCGCATATCTAATTCTGCCCATGACATCCCAAACTTGCACCACCAAATTCTTCGAACCAGAATTAGGGCCATTCGTTGCTACACAATGAACCGCTGCAAAAGACCGACTTAACTCCTGGTTTCGTGCTTGACAGGCAGCTGAGATTGCATCTAGCCATGCCAATGGATTTAGCTTCTGCAAATGAAAGGATTCTCTCATATAGAGAGCATATATCATATCAGGAAGCAGCACTATCTAATCATCTTCATTTTCTCTTTTATATTCTTGATCTTCAAATAAGTCTTCGGGTGGGTCATAGATGATCATATCAGGAAATAGCTCCAAGAAGTCATCTTTTACCTTCTCCCTCAATTCTGGGTATGGAAGAAGCCCCTTCAATATTACTCTAAAAGGTAGTGAGATTGGGGGATCAGGAGATTGTCTCATTTCATCATATATCTCCATTGCCTCCGAGGGCAATCCATTATCTAGAAAAGCCCTGATAATATCCCCAAAAGTATGCTGATCAAACAGCACTTCCTCCCTCTTCAGGTCTCCCCAAACCTGCTTTGCTTCATCCACCTTTTTGTTTCTTCCAAGCATCATAAGCATGTCCCTGTAAAAGAACATGTCTGGTCGATACCAAATTTCTTTACGCACCACATCATATATCTGAAAAACATAATGTGTTAGTAAAAGCAAGCATGCTCTTTCAATGAAATTTTAATCTAAAGAGATCATACTCAGAACTATTATATGTCCAAGATCCAATATTGGATTAAAGCTAAGGGATGCTACGAGAGGCAAGGTGCAGGTGGCCATGGGATGTCCTCAATCCCTGTGACCCATCCATATGAGTAGGCTCGGCAAAACCCTTGGATAGCTTCTTTGATATCTCGATAAAGAGAAATGTCACCAACTGTGGTTCGAACATAAATACAAATAATTTATCTTTTCATACTTCTTACTATTAGATAGTGCCCACAAATCTCATGATAGGTTCCCAAAGATGACCCACCACACCCAAAAAGAGTTTAATTGCTGAATAATTTACAATAACGATGTGACTTATAGATCTTGCTCCATGTCACAACCGACCGTAAGTTCCTATCTTTAGAATATTTACCATTTTCTTAATTTTCTTGTAAAAACACACATAGCAACAAGAAATAATTTTAAAAAACAACAAAAACGAAAAGTATGGTTATTATAAAGGTCATAGAAAGTCTGGCAATGAAGGTGGTTCAAACCATTCTCAGGTTTCTATTTCAGGTTTCACGTATAAAGATATCCCTCTGAGACTAGAACCTTTCCTTCTTCAACAACTTACTGCTTTCTTCTTCCATTCTTTCCTCTGTTTTCTAAGATTTATGTGTCTTTGTCAGCATTCACATGGAAATTATAACAAAGTATAGATCACGAACATCCAGGTCACATGTACACGATTAAAAGAGCACTTGACATGAAATGATGGCTCCAGATTCACACATCCAATTTAACTAATATGCTTTTATGGTGCCAAGGTTCACAAAGACAAAAATGGTGACTCCAAATTTGGGATAAAAAGAAAAACAATTTTTCATAAAGAAAGGAAGGGGGACACCTTAAAAAGATGGAAGAAGATACACTCATATAATTGTAGAGTCCAAACCAATCTATAAAAAGACCTTAAGGACTTTACTTCTCTTGTCTAAAAATAAGAACAGAAACTTTCTTCCTGAGATACTGAGGGGAAAAAAGACTTCATAATAGCAGCTAGATTGTAGTAATAAGACAGAAACTCGGGTCACTTAAGTCAAAGAAGATTTTTTTTTTTTAATAGAGAAACTCAAGGAAGATGATATTAAATGAACTCCAATTGACTAAAGTTGAAAGAATAATGAAATAAAAATATTTTACTCTGAGCAGCTGCCCATAAAAAAATTACCACTTTCACAGGTAAACCAAGTCTTCCAAATCTCTTTCAAAGGAAAGAACGCATTCCTAAAACCCAACAAACCATCATAATAAAATAGCAATGACCCATCAATCGTATTGTCCCCCTTGCACAGAACAGGATCAACTACAAGAATGAAAAAGGTATCAACTAGCTAGATTCCCAATCATTCAAATTTATCAAAAACACTGGATTCCAAGAAGAATATCTCCACTCACCCGAGATAATAGATAGTAGACTTGATTAATCACAAACGCACAATGAAACTATGAAAGAAATCCTCACATCCTTCTCCAAACAATAGAAAACTAACAACTGATTAATTTAACATTTCCATCCTCTATTAATCATACAGGAAATTTAGAAGAAAAAATTAAAAAAGAAAACAAACCTTCATGGAGAGAAAGACCTGGTCTTGTCTCTGGAACTCAGCGAGAACAGCTACAAGATCGGACTTGAGCAAGCGGGACACGTTTGAGCGTATGAACTGGTCGAGGCGGAGAGGATGGGAGCGGAGCCTCTTGAGCTCCTTAGCCGCAATAAGACCCTCCTTCCCCATCTCTTTCCTGCGCCTCCATATGGAGAGGCTAGGGCTCGACGCTTTCGACCCCGAAGAAAAATAACATTTCTGGAAAGGGTGGTCTCCTTGTTGGCATTGAGGGAAAGTGTTTCGAAGCAACAAACATACTGAGAAATTGAGAGAGGAGGGTGAGGGTGCAGGAGTTCTAGATGAGGTTCTTCGTACAAGATTGGGAGCCAGGCGTAACATTAGATTCCGGTGAAACGTTAAGGGCGGCGGGGGACACAATCAAAATCAAATGGAGCTCAATGCACACACTTCCTGCTCTCCTCAAAAGTCATCGCTCTGGCAAGCCAAACTACACAAGTCAAACCACACACGATATAGCGGCTGGAAGCAAATGTCATTCAAACTCAAAGGAAGGGCAACATAGGCGATGCATGCAAGCAACACTCGTGCCTACCTGCAGCTTCGCTGGGGAAATTAGTCAAACACCTGGTGACTGTCACTAAATAATTAAACAAGTTTGGGAAACCCAACCAAAACTGCCTTAAGGAGAAAATAGTAATGGAGAAAGTGAGACGTTTACCAACCTTTCGAAGATATGAAAAGTGGGCCACTCTTGAAGACCTGCTAGATCATCTCAAGTGTTAGAAATCATGAATAATCACGATCCACCAAGCACTATGTGAAACTAGTTCAAAAATTAAGCACCAAAGGAATGGAATGGAACGTCCAGGTCACATTGATAATTAAGAAACTGTGATTATGATGAACTGGCAGTTAAGAACACATTCGAATGATCAAGAATGAATAAAACAGCGAATGCTTCATCGATTCCCTGAAATTTTAGGCAAGTTGGGGTTTTGTTCAAATAAAGGAAACAGCATTGCAGTTGCATTCACATAACAAAAATAAAAACATTACAAATCCGTGTCAACATTACTTGAACATTCTCAGCCTATTGCCACTTCAATCATTTCGACAAGTGAAGTTGGTACAGATAAGTAGGGGAACCATGATTTGAATTTCTTTTACCTTTCATTTTCCTTTCTACACTTCCCTCAGCAATCAGAACAGAAAAGGGAAACAAATCAAAAAAGTTAACAAATTTCATAACACTTCGTACATTACACCGTCTGGGATTTAAACGGAACCAACATCGAGAAACTTAGCATTCCCTTTAGTCCCACAGAAGCCAACTAAATTAATTTTTTAACAATAGAAAACAAAACAAAACAAAAATTCCACAACTTTGCATCCAGTTCAACTCGTTTTCCCAATAACCAAGCAAACAAGAGGAGCAAAAACCATACCGTATTAGAACCTCCGGGTCAGCGACGCCAATCGTCGGAGCCGCCCATTTAACAGACTCGGCGGAGACGGAGCAGATCGGCGAGCGAGCTGAGATTTCAGCAGCACGATCTGAAAACCCAGCACAAAGAAGAGAAGGGGAGAGAGAGAGAGAGAGAGAGAGAGAGAGAGAGAGAGAGAGAAGAAGAATGGGTTTTCTTTGGATATGGAGAGATGGGTGGAGAGTTAACAGAAGCAACAACCAGAAATACTGGTGTGTCTGGTTATGGATGTCAAAGAAGAACGTGAGGGAAGCAAGGCAAGCAAAAAAGGTGAGCTTGAAATCTCTATATTTGTTGGAATTGCTTCGCTTTTTGCTTTTTGTGTTTTTTGTTTTTTGTTTTTTGTTTTTTGTTTTTTAGAAGTTTTAATTTTTAATCAATTAGATTAGGTAGTAGAGTACAGCAGTGGCTCTAGCAGTATTTATTTTTTATAGGTAATGAATTATGAGAGAATGTGTTTGCTTTTCACCTACTTGAAGTTGAAGAAGGAGGTTGGGGGGGGGAGGAAGGGGAGGGGGAGGGTGTGGGCGTGTGCAGTCAAGATCAACTCTCAAGTGGAGAATTTGGACCAATGGGAACAGTCCAAGCTGCCAAGCTGGCAATGGGAGAGGATCTAGAGGCCCCCTAATAATCCGAATTCTGAAGACTTGCGTTACTTTCACTTGTTCACGGGCCCTGTCTGTGTAAAGAGATTTAAACTGTACATCCACCGGTTGATAGCTCTGCGCTCGTGGCAGTTGTGAGACTGATTTATTAGTTTTTCGGTCAACAACTGCAGACTAGTTTATTTGTTTTTTGGTCAACATCTGAAGACTAGTTTTTTTTTTTTTTTTTTTTTAAATCAAAACAGTAGAGATTCACTTGAAAAACACGGCACAAACCCAGGATACAACAGTAAGAACATAACCTCAGAAAGAGGTTCTTGCAAGACGGAGACTAAAACAACATACCCAACTAAGCACAAGTATTACAAGATAGTTAGAAAACAAATATACAACTTGAAACCCAGCTAACAAGGCGTTACAGATGAGGAGGACCCAAATTCCTGAAACAACCAATGCTTTAAGGGGGGTGTATTCAATTAGGATTATAAAGCGTTTAAAAAGATTTTTAAAATCCCTAGCAGTCAGCTGATCTTTTCCCATTTGTTTTTCTTCTTTCTATTTCTGAATTTGAAGTATGGAATAAAAGCCATACAAATCTTAAGAAAGTTTATTAAAAAATTATATAGAAGTCTTTTGAAAGTCTATCAAGGTCTATACGAATTCTAAAGTTCCATCAAGTTTTGTGAAAGTTGACACTTAAACAAAATCTTTTTAAACGCTCTAGAATCCTAATTGAATACAAACCCCTAAGAAGATCAAGACAAAGAACAATATCTCTAACTTCATGGGACAGGAAATACCCCAAGAGTGGACAGCATAACCGCTCAATTCGGAGTTGTAACAAAAAAGTTACGATCAACGGAAGTGCAGTGGCACAACTGTAAATATTTCAAAGTTAGTTTAAAAAATGCCAAATTTTTATTCTCTCCCTCTCTCTCTCTCTCCCCAATTGGGAAACACCCCCCCCCCCCCCTCTCCTTGGTTTTTCAAAAAAGGGATGGTGGCTTTTTCAAGCTGCTACCACCACCACCGACCACCACTTGGTGCGGCACCGGTCCTGTTGGAACGTCTCCTCCTACTCTTCTCATCCCACCCGATCTTCGCCGCCAGAAAAACTCGAAAACTGGCTTGATTTTAGAGAAAGTTCTAGCTACTCGTCCTCCTACTTTCAGCCACCATTTCCGTCGATCCAAGTATACTTTATCAACCTCTCGAGATGTTCTATCTGTTGGTTGTGTTGTATATGAGAAATTTATGTGTTTAAGGGGTTAAATAAGCGATTGAAAATCTGCAGTTTTTCTACCTCCGATTCAGGCCACTTCCGTTGACTTTTTGGGGTAGGTCCAAACAAAAGTTGCTCCACTCTATGTGGTGATCATGTAGATATAAGTCTTGATCGGGGGTTTGGAGATTTTCCAATAACCGGAATCGCTTTGGACACCCATGTGCTACCAACGCATGTGGTGACCCATGGGCCACTTTTGGGCCAGTCCGTGAGTCCAAAAATACTCATCATATTGTCCCGAGCACAACAGTATGCTCATATATGAATTTGGATATCATTTGATCGTCGATCAGATATCGCATATTAGGCGTTGTCCAGGTTCGATATGCTTGGACCGTTGGATCGACTCCAATTTAAAATATGTTTATCTAGGCACGTGTAGGATAGTGTAGAAATTTGCGGATCGCGAATTGGAGGCCCCGGATGATCTTATTCAATAATTTAAAGTTGCGTTTTACGAGAACCGATCGTGCGATTATGAGCAATTCGACCATTCGATTCAAACCAAACATGCAGGATATGCTTAGTAAACCTTGTGGAACTCATAGAAATCTTCAGATCGGAAATTGGGAGGTCGTGGGCCCCGCGCGCCTAATTGACCCAGTTTGGGCAGTTTGACTCCTCAGTTGACCGTGAGTTTTCTGGGGTAGTTTTACCATTCGAGAAGTTCTAGAACGACCATATAGACGAGTCTTGACCGAAAGTTGAGTTATTCCGATCATGTTAGGATTAGAGGATTGTTTTATGGGGGTTTCACTAAAACACCCAAAATGGGGGCTGAAATTATAAAAAAACCCAACACCTAAAACACTTTATAAACACACCCAAAACCCATCATTACACACACTCAAAACCCATTTATAAACACACCCAAAAAATATACAATTGTTTATTTTAGAATTGATTTTGGGTGTGTTTCTATATTTAAATAGTGTGTGGGTTTTTTTATAAATACATGCCTAAAATTGGGTTTATTTATAATAATCTATTGTTTTATATTACCTTTCATCAATTGATAGTATTATGATTATAAATAGAGAATATTGTTTAATTGTGGGATACGGTATTATGTGGAATTTATGCGAAAACTAGTGTTGAATTCTATTTGAATTAGTTTCGGATCTTTAGAAAATTTATGCTTAAGTGAGTGTTCATTGGTTAGTAATGGCATTATTTTCATTGACTAAATTACCATGCAATCTATTGTGGATTTATATGATTATGGAATGAGTATATATATATATATATATATATATCACTAAATTGTGCATAATTATATTATTTTGTTATTTTAAGTGTATTATAGTATTTGATGGAATCTCTAGTGGTAGTGGTTGTTTATTTATTTATTTATTAAGATTATTATTATAGTATCAGAATGGTTTGTTAATCGGAGTTCAACGTGATTAATAAACTAATTAAATATTTAAGTTCATGTCTATATTTAATACATATACTCAATAGTTGAAAATGATGAATTGTGGACACCAGTTGACAGGACCCGACCCAAATTCCACTTTAGAATCTGAGCCTAACCCTGTGCGTGTCCCACACCTAGCGATTGCCAAGCACAAATGACCATATTGCCCTTCTAACTAAAATTCTATTTTTTTAATACAAGATTGACTTCTGCTGAAAATTCGGTAGAGTCTCCCTTGCAATTTAATCATTTCCCAAAATTTCCACCTGCCAACAAAGCATAAACAAATATCCCAACTTCCAGCATGCATTCAATTTACATCCAAACATTTCAACCAAACTAAACGGCCTCAGGCCATATAGAAATCCTAGGGCAATTCTTCAGAGCAATACTAATTCAATATTTAGAAAGAAAAGTATATTTACAAAAGAAATCCTACGTGGCGGAATGGATGGATGAAATGTGGTGATAGCCCTGTGATGGTCGCTCCGGTACTTGACTATTGTCTGGGGACGCAAAACATTCAAAAATGTGAGTGGACAAAAATAAAGTTTTTTGAAAATAGTATATGAACATACTAACCCATAAAAATAATTAGAAATCTCAATTATATTCCTTTATATACTCATACAAGAATTTCCAAGACATGCATTTATATATACATATTAGTAGTCATGCATTCAATTAAAACATCAAGACATTTTGAAAACATTATAAAAGAATAAATCCTTTCCACTTAGGTGTTCCTGTCATTTAACTGTCAATCCCCTTATTTCCGTTTATTCCCACATATTACCGTCAATTCCTAGTGTCACCGTTGGTGACACATCCTCACAAGTCTCAGTAACACAACGTCGACCTGAGCTACAACCTCGCTGGATTCAAGAGACATTTAATCAACCTGATCCGCATTCCTCGCTCCACACAGTCCGGATATCCCTAAGACTTGTGGGGCAAAGTCAAACGCGCTGACTATACCGAAAGCAACAACTTTCATCCGAGGCAACATTTATTCTGAGGCAACATTTATACCGAGCCAACATTTTATATACTCATACAAGAATTTCCAAGACATGCATTTATATATACATATTAGTAGTCATGCATTCAATTAAAACATCAAGACGTTTTTGAAAACATTATAAAAGAATAAATCCTTTCCACCCAGGTGTACCTGTCATTTAACCGTCAATCCCCTTATTTTCGTTTATTCCCACATATTACTGTCAATTCCTAGTGTCACTATTGGTGACACGTCCTCGCATGTTTCAGTAACACAAAGTCGACCCGAGCTACAACCTCGCTGGATTCAAGAGACATTTAGTCGACCTGATCCGCATTCCTCGCTCCACACGGTCCAGATGTCCCTAAGACTCGTGGGGCAAAGTCAAACGCACTGACTATACCGAAAGCAACAACTTTCATCCGAGGCAACATTTATACCGAGCCAACATTTTATAATTCCTGGGTACCCATGGTGGTTTTAAAACATTTACTGTAAAATTATAAAACTATTCCTCATTCCATCTGTAAATCATGTTGTCATTATCCTTTCTACTCTTCAAGCCAATCTCATTTGAAATATGACAGAATAAAATCAAATATATTTGAATTTAAACACTTATGCTTGGAAAGTAATAGTCATTTATAACTCATTCAAGATCAAATAATAAAACTTGGATTTCATAAAAACATTTATAAAACCAAAGTCCACTCGCTGTGCGTTCGAGCTAGTTGGACCTTTTGTGGGTCCCTCCTGCGGGTCAGCTGGTGCCCGAGTACCTATTTAAGCCAATATGAACATTTAATTAATAAAATTACTCAGTATAAATATTTAATCCAAAACCTTGACCCCCGGCTCCTAAAAATGCGTGTACCAAGTTCAAGATCATTCCTATGCCCACTTAAGCATTGCCAATGATTAGAATGGTCTGAAAAGACTTGAAACTAATAAGCGATAAATTTTCCAAAAAGTCAATCCGAGACCCCATGGGGTCTACAACCTCCAAATTCTGATCCGAGAGTTCCTAGAGGTTTCATTATATTTAGGAAACATGTCCCGAGAATTTGGTCTCGATCGAACGGTCGGATTAATCACGATTGCCCGATCGAACGGTTATCATTTTATTAAACTTTGAAATATAGAATCAGAATATCCAGGACTTCGATTTATGATCCGTGAAATCCTATATGATCCTAGGAGTGTCTAGATCAACATGTATTAAATTGAAAGCGATCCAACGGTTCTAACGTATCGAACCCGGATAACGCACAATATGAGAAATTGAGGGCCAAGATTCCTACTCTAGTTTCAGAACATCGATTAGAGCCACTTTTGTTCTTGGACCTACCTCGAAAAATGGCTGGAAGTGGCCGGAATTTCAACCCGAAATTAGGCCAAACTTTGGGTTGAAAATTGAGTTACTTAAGCTAGAAATTGGTCAAATCCTACCCAACCATCAGCTAGAGCTCGAAAAATAGCTGAGAATCCATACCTTACTCGTCATATTTGGTGGCTGGAGGACGAAGAAAGAGCATTGGAAAAACATGCGAAAATCTGACAATTTTCTGCAAAATCAGGCGGATTCTTGCGGCGCCTGGCATCGGGGTTGGTCGGAAAATGTTGCTGGGGTGGTGGCGTTTCTAACCCGACCGGTCTCGTGGTCAGTGGCGGTCGGATGCAGTGGTTATGGGGAGAGGGAAAGGCGGTTGCGCAAAAAAAAAATCAAAGGGGCGTGAAGGGGGTGTTCTGTCGCGGGGAAGGAGAGAGAGAGAGAGAGAGAGAGAGAGAGAGAGAGAGAGAGAGAGAGAGAGAGTTATAAAATTTGATTTTTTTTTTTTTTCAAGTTATTACACCAGTTCTTAATAGTATGTAGTGTAAATTTCAAGGTTGTTGAGAACTAAGTTCTGGAAAGTTGAGAAGAGAATTTAAGTATGATTTGTGAAATAAGAGGAATTTCAAGATAAATTTCAGACTATGGTTTTCAAACCCACCTTAGGAGTAACGCGGCCCCCAACCCCCCCTCCCCCCCCCCCCCCCCCCAGTTGCCCTTGAAACGGATTTGACATTGCCCCAAGAGTTTCGAGGACGCCTGAACTGTGTGATGCGAGGATATACGTTCTCCAATTGACTATATGTCCCTCGAGTTCTGCGAGGAATACAACTCAGGTTGACTAAAGGTCCCCTAAGGCCTGTGAGGAATGCGGCTCAGGTGACTTTGTGTTTCCGATGCCTGTGAGAAGATTTCTAAGTTTTAAAGAGTTTATACCATTCATAACTATTTTCTTGAATAATAAATTTGTTATTACTTGAGAAAGAAGGAAGCAGGTTTTTATGTAAACCATTGATAATGACATTTAGATTTCACGTGGTCAATGTTATTTTAATAATTTTCTTGTTTTCCTACTTATCTGAAATAAGTTCATTATAAATCTTTATATATATATATATATATATATATATATATATATATATATATATATATATATATATATGTATTTATAAATGAGCTTTATGTGAGCTTCGAAGGAAAGGTTAAAAGATGCTTCAGAATTTGTTGTTCTATTTGTTATTTATTTTTATTATATATATATATATAACAATCTAAGCCCGTAATATATAATTGATTTATGAACTTTAGGAAGTTCAATGAGTTGTTTACTTATGTTCTGAGTATGAACTGTTTTGAAAATTGGGATAGTTGAAAAGTTTTACTTAGGAGTTTGTTAAGGTTATTGAGCATATCATTAACATGAGAACTTGGATTGATTTGCAATTACAATGAAAAATAACAATTAGCAAGTTACATAGGTGCAATATAAAAAGTGAAAGAACTACGTGTGGCTTGATCCCTGGTTAAGGGTACGTAAGCAACTTAGAGTTACTAGGTGCAGCCGCGAGACCAAGTGATTGAAAAGCTGTATAGTTAAGTTATTTTGAAACCTATTATTGTACTGGGGTTGTTCTAAAAATTGGGATCAAATTCCGTTAACATAATGATTTGTTTGATTTAATGAGGTCTGAGGCCAAAATGTGTGATGTTTGGTTGCATGAATGATATTATTGTGCATGCTGAACGCTTGGGTTTATAAAAATTATGTGTTATACAGGTAAAAATTGTGGGAAACGAGCAAATTACAAGGGAGACTGCCGAATTTCGGCAGAAGTCAAACTTGAAGAAAAGAATTTTGGGACACTTAGAAGGGCATTTTGGTCAAAAGTTCTTGGCACCTGCGATGTGCTGAACACGCACAGGGTTCGGCTCAGATTCCAAAGTGGAATTTGGGTCGGATCCTGTCACCAAGCACAATAAAAGTAGATCCGTAAAAATCAATTGATTTAAGGTTTTTTTTTTGAATTGAAGACTAGTTTATTAAGACCATTCCTAATATATAAAGATCCTAAACTTATACTTTAGACTCCTAAATACAAATATTTTAGTTATATCATCCCAGTCGCTAAAAAAATGTTAGAAATGCCGATTTCCTTCCTCTTTGTAAAATTGGAATGAATTTCTTATTCCACTAAATTGCTTTACATTGCTTTACATTATATATTGTCCATGAAGATATACATTAGTCATTGTACGATCAAGCAATCCACCTTACAATCTAGTTGTACAACTAAAAAAATAAATAATAATTTTTTACAACAGCTCCTATAATTCAGTCCCTAAACTGTAGGGATTTAGTTGATGTCTTAACATTCCCCTTAGGTTGGAGAGTGGATGCCAAGAACTCCCAACTTGCATAACATGGATGAGTATTGGCAATCAATTTCAATATGTCTAGTTCTTTAATGAAAAATTGGGTTAGCTGCTATATATAATGTCGATTGATTATTGAAATCCAATGTAGCTAGCCCTGTGTTTGGAATATGCAAATCTTGGAATAAATATCATAACCAAGAAAGTTCACAACATGCCTTTGTCATTACTTGATAATTCACCTCTTCTGAAGAAAGCGGATTTTGGGAACTTCAATCTAACCATGGCTCAGAAGAAATCACTACAAAGGGCTTCTTATTCAAAATGCCCAGTAGACTTATTCACTAACCCAAAAGAAAAAGCAAGGAGAGAGGAGGGGAGGAGGGGATGAGGGGCAATGATGCTTCTTCCTCCTCCCTCCTCCATGGAGTTTTTTTTTGGGACTCACAAAAGGACAGAGCAAATACAGTTTGCTTGTTCACTCCTTTTGAAATATTCCTTCCAACATGCATAATTATACTTGCAAATTGATCTCTATACTCAATTATAATAATAAAATTACTTAAGTAAATACCATCTCAAAGCTAAAAATTTCTCAAAATTCCCATAAAAATTCTCCACAAATCCTATAAAATATTTTCGAAGCACCATAAAATTTCTAGGGTCTCACAGATATCCTCAAAGATATGAGAATTTTGGGAGAACAACTTGTTACTTTTTCTATGGGGCAAAATATTAAACTCACATATAATATAGGAGAATTAATCCATGATCCATCCAAATACAGCTAATTAGCGGGGCAACTTGTTTATCTCACAATCACAAGGCCTAATATCACATACTCAGTTCGTATACTAAGTAGGTTTATGCATGAACCTAATAAGCCACATCTAGACCCGTTCGGGTCTTGAGATACTTGAAAAATACTATAGGACAATGAATTTTCTTTTCAACTCACAATGATATAAAGTTAAGAGCATATTGTAACTCAGATTGGGGAGGTTGTCCAACAACTAGAAGGACAACCATTGGTTACTACATCTCCTACACGCCATACAAGCGCCATGCAGAAGCTGTGAGGCATTTGTGGGAGCAAATATTTTCATCTCCAATCACAAGACGCCACGTGGAAAAGAAGAACCTTAAATTAATTAATTGAGCCCATTTATTTGGCTAATTATTTAATACTAAAAATTGAGATAATATCTTAATTATGTGATATTATCTTTATTTAACAAGATAATACCACTAATTTAGATATTATCCTAATAAGGAGATATAATCATCATCAAATTTGGACATTTGATCCCAATCAAATCCCTAAGGCTTATTATCACAAAACGTCCCTAAGATTTACGAAACTATCAAATTGCATCCTTAATGTTTTTTTTGTCATTCGTGGTCCTCAAGGTTAGTATGTGTGATCACAAATGGTCCCTGCCGTTAGGTTCTGTCAAAAACTTCGTTAGTTTGCTGACATGACATATATATGTATCATAAACCATCCCTAAGGTTCATGCACCCATCACAAATGGTCCTTGCAATTTTTTTAAATTTAAAATTCATAAATTTTTTGGTTTTCTTTTTAAAATCTTATGAATTTTAAATATTTAAAAATATATATTGTATTTTAAATACACATGACACTATATTATTGTAGATGTGGGCTCCACATATATGCCACATCAACAAACTAATGAAGTTTTTTTTAAAATAATTTAAAATTCATAAAATTTAAAATAAAAAAACCAAGGGTTTTAGGTTTCATAAATAGTCCTCAAGGTTAAAATCCATCTATAAATGATTTTTTCATTTTTAAATTTTATGAATTTTAAATTATTTTTAAAAAACTTCATTAGTTTGTTGATATGGCATATATGTGGAGCTCACATCTTAAAAAATATTGTGTCATATGTATTTAAAATACAATATATAATTTTTAATAATATAAAAAAGAAAACCAAAATTTTATGAATTTTAAATTAAAAAATTAAAAAATTTCGCAAGGACCATTTATGATAAATGTGTGAACCTCAGGGATATTTTGTGTATATATATATATATATATGACACGTCAACAAACTAACAGAGTTTTTTGACGGAACCTAATGGCAAGGATCATTTGTGATCACACATACTAACCTTGAGGACCATGAATGACAAAAAAAAAAAACATTAAGGATGCAATCTGATAGTTTCATAAACCTTTGGAACGTTTTGTGATAATAAGTCAATCCCTAATGGACTTAATTCTTTGCAGTTTGGGGAAAGAATAAACTCTTTCCCAATAAGAGTTTTATTCTCTGCGAAAACCCTAGCCTCCGAGGCTCCTATAATAGATGGCTTCATTATCATTCAAGGTACTTTTAAACCTAGCTCCGAAACCTTGCAAAAAACACTCGAGATCTCTCTCCCCTCTCTCTCCTAGCCGACGGCAAACTCCATTGCTGCTGCCCATATTGCTCTCATCTCTCCGTATTTGTCTCAACACACGGCTTTGGCCATTACACAAGCTCTGGCCACCTGGTTCTCACCCTAGAGAAATGTCCGTATCCTTTTTTTAGCTATTGTTTCACCTAGATTCAATCGAATTTAGGCATTAAGGGCCTTTGGCCAACACCCCTTGGTGTGGTCTATTTATTCCGGTCTTTTTTGTAGGAATCAATGAGGAGAGAGAAAGAAGTTCAAAAGATGAAGGATCTAGAAGTGAATTTTCTCCTGAGAGATTATTTGCACAAACAAAAGACAACTACTGGTTACTATGTGTTCCTTGGTGATTCATTGGTTTCATGGAGGACAAAGAGGCAGAAAATAATTTCCTCTTTCTGCAGAAGAAGAGGAGGATTATCAAGTAATGACAAATGCATGTTGTGAACTTTCTGGTTACGATAATTATTCCAAGATTTGCATATTCCAAACACAGGGCCAGCTACATTGGATTTCGATAATCAATCGACATTATATATAGCAGCTAACCCAATTTTTCATTAAAGAACTAGACATATTGAAATTGATTGCCAATACTCATCCATGTTATGCAAGTTGGGAGTTCTTGGCATCCACTCTCCAACCTAAGGGGAATGTTAAGACATTAACTATATCCCTACAGTTTAGGGACTTAATTATAAGAACTGCTGTAAAAATTATTATTTATTTATTTAGTTGTACAACTAGATTGTAAGGTGGATTGCTTGATCGTACAATGACTAATGTATACTTCATTGACAATATAAAATGTAAATCAATGTAAAGCAATTTAGTGGAATAAGAAATTCATTCCAATTTTACAAAGAGGAAGGAAATCGGCATTTCTAACTTTTATTTAGCGACCGAGATGATATAAATGAAATATTTGTATTAAGGAGTCTAAAGTATAAGTTTAGGATCTTTATATTAGAAATGGTCTTAACAAACTAGTCTTCAGTCCAAAAAAAACCTTAAATCAGTCTCACAACTGATTTTGTGGATCTACTTTTATTGTGCTTGGGGTCAAGTGGGGATTAGGAGATACTGTAATATTCTTTGGAATGTCTTGGTGGAAGTTAAGAGGTTATGTCTCCACTCTTGGGGTATTTCATGTCCCATGAAGTTAGAGAGATGTCTTTGTATTGAACTTCTTAAAGCATTGGTTGTTACAGGGATATGGGTCCTCCTCATTTGTAACTCCTTGTTAGCTTGTTAGCTGGGTTTCACAGTTGTATATTTGTTTTCTAACTATCTTGTACTATTTGTGCTTAGTTGGCTATGTTGTTTTAGTCTATGTATTGTAAGAACCTTCTTATGGGTCTGTGTTATTACTGTTGTATCTTGGGTTTGTGCCCTGTTTTTCAAGTGAATCTCTACTATTTCAAGAAGAAAAAAAAAAAGAGTCTTCAGATGTTGACCAAAAAACAAATAAACTAGCCTGCGGTTGTTGACCAAAAAACAATTAAATCAGTCTCACAACTGCCACGAGTGTAGAGCTATCTACGGTGGATGTACAGTTTAAATCTCTTTACACCGACAGGGCCCGTGAACAAGTGAAAGTAACGCAACTCTTCAGAATTCAGATTATTAGGGGCCTCTAGATCCTCTCCCATTGCCAGCTTGGCAGCTTGGGACTGTCCCATTGGTCCAAATTCTCCACTTGAGAGTTGATCTTTGACTGTACACGACCACACCCTCCCCCTACCCCTCCTCTCCTCCCCCCCCTTCTTCAACTTCAAGTAGGTGAAAAGCAAACACATTCTCTCATAATTCATTACCTATAAAAAAAATAAATACTGCTTGAGCCACTGCTGTACTCTACTACCTAATCTAATTGATTAAAAATTAAAACTTCAAAAAAAACAAAAAAACAAAAAAACAAAAAAGCAAAGCAATTCCAACAAATATAGAGATTTAAAGCTCACCTTTTTTGCTCGCTTTGCTTCCTTCACATTCTTCTTTGACATCCATAACCAGACACACCAGTATTTCTGGTTGTTGCTTCTTTTAACTCTCCACCTATCTCTCCATATCCAAAACCCTAGAAAAACCCATTCTTCTTCTTGAAGCCCTTCTCTTTCTCTCTCTCTCTCTCTCTCCCCTTCTCCTCTTTGTGCTGGGTTTTCAGATCGTGCTGCTGAAATCTCAGCTCGCTCGCCGATCTGCTCCGTCTCCGCCAAGTCTGTTAAATGGGCGGCTCCAACGATTCGCCTCGCTGAAATGTTGGCTGTTGCTGACCGCGATTTCGATGCTCGTCGGCCAAAATGTCGGCCTCTTTAGCTGCTTTTGAGCGCCCAAGACCTGGAGGTTCTAATACGGTACGGTTTTTGCTCCTCTGGTTTGCTTGGTTGTTGGGGAAAACAAGTTGAACTGGATGCAAAGTTGTGGAATTTTTGTTTTGTTTTGTTTTCTATTGTTAAAAATTTAATTTAGTTGGCTTCTGTGGGACTAAAGGGAATGCTAAGTTTCTCGATGTTGGTTCCGTTTAAATCCCAGATGGTGTAATGTCCGAAGTGTTATGAAATTTGTTAACTTTATTGATTTGTTTCCCTTTTCTGTTCTGATTGCTGGGGAAGTGTTAAAAGGAAAATGAAGGTATAAAGAAATTCAACTCATGGTTCCCCTACTTATCTGTACTAACTTCACTTGTCGAAATGATTGAAGTGGCAATAGGCTGAGACTGTTCAAGTAATGTTGACATGGATTTGTAATGTTTTTATTTTTGTTATGTGAATGTAACTGAAATGCTGTTTCCTTTATTTGAACAAAACCTCAACTTGCCTAAAATTTCAGGGAATCGATGAAGCATTCGCTTGTTTTATTCATTCTTGATCATTCAAATGTGTTCTTAACTGCAGTTCATCATAATCACAGTTTCTTAATTATCAATGTGACCTGATAATATTGGGACGTTCTGTTCTATTCCTTTGGTGCTAATTTTTGAACTAGTTTCACATGGTGCTTGGTGGGTCGTGATTATTCATGAGTTCTAACACTTGAGATGATCTGGCAGGTCTTCAAGAGTGGCCCACTTTTCATATCTTCGAAAGGTTGGTAACGTATCACTTTCTCCATTACTATTTTCTCCTTAAGGCAGTTTTGGTTGGGTTCCCAAACTTGTTTATTTATTTAGTGATAGTCACTAGGCATTTGTGCGATTACGGTAGTCTTAGACGAACAATTTTAGTTTAACTGGAACTGGAAAATTTGCCTTCGGAATGCTATCTTCACAGTGCTCAAGCTTGGCTTCTTTGTACTTATTGAGCTTGAACTTGGTTTTGGCTAAAAAGAAAGTCAAGCTTGATAGGAGCTCAGCTGTTATTGAGCCAATTTATAGGAATGTGTTGGTCTCTTTCGTAACACGATCTTCATGAATTGCATAATTTAATGATAAATAATGAAGATGACAATTAAGGCATAGCAAAGAGTAATTTTTCTAACATAAACTTAGGAAATAAGAAAGTAATAAAACAAGAAAAGAAAATAAAGAAACTGCAATCCTTATATTAATTAGGAGACGTATGACCAAGTATCATAATGAGACTGGTGCTACATAAAAGCTAACAAGTCTTACTTGAAGGTAACGTGAAAATATGTAAACCGTGGCCAATTTAGAAAATGTGTTTCGATATTTGTGTGATTGAAAATTGAACAGTTTCTTCAACTTTAGAATTGTGTGAGAAGTGAAAAAGTCTGGTTGTTTTTAAGTTGGGTGGGTAATGATAAGTAACTGGCTTGGGCAAGTTTAATAGAAAAAAGGAGCATCAGTAGGTGGTGGTGGTAGAGAGAAGGGGGGAAGGGGGTTGTTGAAGCGGTATGTGTAGGTTGGGTGGGAGAGCATGTGGCACTTGGAGGACGAGAGAGCTTTGATATAGGTGGAGAAGGAGAGGCACTGCTGCTCTTGGATAGATGAGGGTGGGCTTCTTTATTATGTTATTTTTTATTTTTAAATGGGTAAAGGATAAAATGAGAATTCTACACCTTCCCTATCTTGATTCTAGGGTTGTTCCAAAATCGGAAATGGAAATTAAAAAATCATTTCTTTCTATAATAGTCAGGAAGTGGAAAAATTCCTATTCCCATTTAAGCATTCCAGTCAAACAAACATGGCCTTAAGGTTTTGAGCTATTCCTCACAAAATATATGTAACTCGGTTTGAAGTGTTTTAGTTTATCACTAGAGTTTGAATTTATGTTTTATCTTTATTGTATTTATCATGCATTTAATCGTTTTTCTCACGATCACCTTTCCTCTGCTCATTAGTTTTATCTTTGTTCTACCTTAACTTGGCAGGCATAGGCTGGAAGTCTTGGAAGAAGCGGGTGGTTATCCTCACACGGACTTCTTTGGTTTTCTTTAAAAATGATCTGTTAGTATCAATCAGTAATCTCTTTATCTTCTTTGTGACTATACTAATATGTTTAGGTTTCCTTTTGATTCCCGTGTCCTTTTTAATAGTTTTCTGAATTGCTCTCTATGATTGACTCTGTTTATTGAAAAAGATTGGCTGGTCACTGGATTCTGTTGTTTATATTTGCTCTAAAAATAGTAAACTTAGGAAATGCTGTTTTGAGTTTTGAAATTGGACTAAGGTTGTAGAAATGTGTCTTTTTTATTGCTTTGCTTGCTGAACATTCTTATCATCACAAATTTAGATTTGGTTTGATATCCTTTGGAATGATATAATAGTTACATTTGATGTGACTTTTGAAGTTGTTTTTTGGCATAAAAGAAATCATAACTAGGATCATCTTTTCTCTTCTAAATTTGAATTCATATCTTTTGCCAACATGCATAAACTAATGTTGTGGTGCGCACAATGCATGCTCATGCAGTGACAATTTGCGCAGGGTCCACCCTATGGTGATTGACAATCACCTGGTTTAGACTAGCTATTAGTGTTGAATATTTCCAGAATCAACGAGGTTGGCTAAGCTTTTGAAAGTCTGAATTTTTTATTTTGAGCTTTATGCTCATTGCTTATTACAGCTTTAACAATTTATCAGTTTGCAGAAATGCCTAACTTCAATGCTCTAGTACCAACTGCAATTCCAACTTCCTGAGAAAAGGCTTACTGTTAGTCTATTATAGACCCTTTGTCACAAACCACTGACTGCCATGTTTATTAAGGACCTCATTGGACGACTACCAGGAAAATGTGCACTTCTTGACATTTGTACTGTCTTCAGTTGGCTATACTTTTCCCATCACATTTTTCTGTCAAATATAGGTAGTTGATTAATTTGTTAGAAAAATAATAGGCTCACACTAAGCTTCCCTGAATCTTTGAAAGACACTAGTATTCTACCAAGTCAAGATATTTTGGAACTTCTTCTATTGACTAATGATATGGGATGGATCCCTATTCCGGCCTTCATATCACAACCTTGTACTTTGAGTGCATATATTCTCTTCATTTATTCACTCAGACCAAAAATATCTCTTCATTTAGCATTGTTGTCTTCTTTGTACATTATTAAGACAAACCACTAAAATGAATGGCATCCTTCATTCCTTAATGAACATGTCACGTTGGGAATATAATTTCATTTAAAAGGGTCTGTATTTAAATAGTGTTTCTGGTTTATGATGTGTGGCCCGCACCTAATAAACCAGAAACACTATTGAAATACAGTAAGCCTAAATGAAGAGAGTTTACTGGATTGTTTGCAAACTGTTAGCTGACTTTCCAAGCAAATATTTTGAAACAGAGGCAGACATTATTGGTTTTTCTGTGTGTGCCCAAATTTGTGTGGAAGGTAATGAAAGTTGGGGGATCTAGCTTATATAAAGATAGCTGTTCGGGAATTAACCAGAACAGTAGGCATTGAAATGGTCATTTTTTTTTTGCAATCTGGTTTTGTTAAATGATTCCTGTTCTGAGTGTAATACTAGCATAGTATTTTGAGACTTTGCAGGCTGTAATTAACTGATTAACATTATATTAACTCATACATCAAATTTTGTGTGTTTTAATTGTTAATAGAAATGGAAATGATTGTTTTAACTTTGCATAGAGTGCGCTTCCACAAAGAGGTGGTTGAAGTAAATTCTGACTTTGGGGGGCATTGACTGAACAATTCTGGGAGGTATGCATGGCTACTAAACTGTTTGTTTCATTATTATCTGCAATCTATCTAACAAATGCAACTGGTTTCTTGTAGTGTTGTTGTTAGAGAAGATAAAAAGCTGCTGACTGTTTTATTTCCTGATGGACGTGATGGTCGGGCCTTCACCCTTAAGGTGATTGTTTATATGATTTTGTTGTCCAAGTCTTATTTGAATTTATTATATAATTGCATAGTTTCTGCTGATATTTATTTGTAAATATTCTCTGTGTTTATCCAAATCCCAGGCTGAGACCTCAGAAGACTTGTATGAGTGGAAGACAGCCCTTGAACATGCTCTTGCACAAGCTCCAAGTGCTGCCCTTGTCATGGGACACAATGGGATTTTCCGAAATGACACAAATGATACAATGGAAGGGTCCTTCCATCAATGTAACTTTTTCAATCTTTACCCATTCAATGTTTTGTGATTTAATCTCTCTGGAGCTGGTGTATTTATACATAATTTTGGGCTTTCAGGGAGGGATAAGCGGCCTGTTAAATCTTTGGTTGTTGGAAGACCAATTCTGCTTGCGCTAGAAGATATTGATGGAGGTCCTTCGTTCCTTGAGAAAGCTCTTCGGTTCCTCGAAAAGTCTGGTATGTTGTGATCTCAGATATTAACAGAATTTGAAACTGAAGGAAAAAATTGTTTACATTCTGTATATATGACATTATAACTCCAGAAAATTTTAAAATTTCCCTCAGACCTTTTGTAAACAAACTTACAAAAATCCTCTCCCCATGTGCATCCTGTATCTCTTGCGCATGCATCCCATATCCAAAAGCCAGATTTTCCAAAAAGTCAACTGGATAGAAATTTGGAGTTATCCGATATGTGTAGAGGTGTTTATGGCTGTATCGGATACTCAATACCCGTGCTTTAAAGATGCCATCTATGGATAGACGACTGTAATAAGAAAAGTGCACATATATGTTGGTCTCTATTCATGTCTGGTATTTTGGGAATTGGTCTACTTCCAAAAAGCACAGTATTGATATATTTTTTCATATATTGGCTATGCAGAAGTTTAGATATTTCTTTGTTTACCACACTGTGGAGACTATCAGCACAAACTCTTAATTCTAATTGCCTAACTATTTGAAAACAAAATTTTGGGAAATAACTCATTATGCTTGAAGAGATACAGAAAAATAGAATAAAAGAATATTTTTGAGCATTATAGCGTACAATTTCATAATCTATGTAAGTTATTTGTCCAATAGGTACTAAAGTTGAAGGAATTTTGCGACAGTCAGCGGATGTTGAGGAGGTAGAACGTAGGGTACAAGAATATGAACAAGGTATCTGTTTTATTAAAGTTGGAAGTATCTGTTTTATTTAATTGGGCGATTGCTTATGAATGTCTTTGATGTATTGCCAGCACAGAATAGATTTTATATGCCTCAGTTGGATGTTCCATCTTTTAGCTTATGCGGTGAACTTTCTGTGAAGCATGCATTTCCAAATGAGTAACCTAACCAGTTTTTCATGTTTTAAGGCAAGACTGAATTTGATCCCGGTGAGGATGCTCATGTTATTGGTGATTGTGTCAAGGTACTTTCCCATAACTAATTGATGCTATTTGTTAACTAATATGAATAATGCGTTCAAATCAATATTTACTCAAGCTGTTTGATCTGAAGCATGTTCTGAGAGAGCTGCCCTCGTCTCCAGTACCAGCATCTTGCTGCACTGCATTGCTAGAAGCTTATAGTAAGTTTAGCTCTATGTCATGCATGTTTGTAGGCTAAGAAATCTGGTTTTTCTTTATGTTTGGGAATTCAATAATTGGAATTGTTCTGTGACACTGTATAACAACATTCTAAGGTTATATGATTGTCCTTTGCAGAAAAAAAAAAGATTGGCCATCAGTCTCATGTGTAGTAATCTGACGCATTAATTAGTACTCTTTATGCATGATACGGAGATTTGTACTAGTATCCACATTAATTTTAATGTCCACTAAAGTTTCCTCGAGTTTCTGAATTTATTTGTGTATATGATCAGCATTATTATTTTTGTATGTAATTTGTACCATTGTATTCTGTTTGACTAGAAATTGATCGAAAGGAAGCTCGGATTAATGCAATGCGCTCTTCAATATTGGAGACATTTCCTGAGCCAAACCGCCGTTTATTACAGAGGTAACCTATATATCCATCTGTTACATGGTAGGGGATGTCTTATTTCATCTTTTGTGTAGACAATTTTTGTGGCCTTTTGAGTCCTACTCATTATGCTTGAGATTCTTCATATTCTGTTATAACTTCATAAAAAATTCTTGAGTTTTTATGGGAATGAAATATTTTACATGTTGGTAGTGAAGGGATGCATGAAAATAATTATAAGCAAGGATGAAGATATTAGTGTCGGTTGAAATATTGATATTTGGATGTTCGGATATATTGATGTAAATATCAGTAAAATTTACACAAACTACAGATACTTGTTTTAGAACATTGAAAGTTCGAATGAAACATACTGATATTGGGTTCGGTAGACTATCCTTTAGGTGGACCCCTAGTAAGGTACTTTGGTATGTAGTTCGTAATGATGTTCACCACATTGAGAACTGTATTTCTGTAACTGACCTGACAACAAAGGAAGAAATGATTTACCAATTCTGCTCCTTTCAGAGTGAATACTCGTATACTATGCCTATCTTTTTGCGGCCAATTGTTTACATTTGAACATTGTACCATGAAAGGTTATTAAGAATAAGCACGTTTAGGGTTTAGGGACTTGCATTTTGCTTGCTTCCTTGATAAGCATGTAATACCAAAATATGCCATAAATTTACACTAGAACCTGTGTTTTATACTTGAATGCTAAGTTGTCAGTTTGGGGAAAAATAAAATTTGTAGATTTTGAACATGCTATATTGTAGAGTGACTATACTTATTGATCTTTCCCTTGTACGTTTTGTTTCCAGTTGTACTGAGCAATCATATCGGTCTATCATCTTACTCTTTTCTTTCTTTTCTTTTCAGAATTTTGAAGATGATGCATACCATCT
>BJCG01001523.1:0-33365 GCA_005406145.1 Prunus yedoensis
AGTAAGTGTTAGGTACCAATGATAAATCACTTTACCAACACATTCAAAATGTTCAGTGCATGTGTTACACTAGTGGGTCCTTTGCAAAAAGAAACATTGAACCCTCACAATATTCAATCTTAAGTAATTACCATGTAGATGATTGACCATATCGGCCTATGCATTATGTTTATCCTTATTGTCTTTTTGTCATGTTTGAAATGGAAAAGTATTGTTGTTATTCATTGTATTTAGTCATTTCAAATGTATGATACATTCATATTCAATTTTATGTAATTACCTATTTCTGTTCATAATCTTCTATATACATTGTATTTATTTTCTTCCATAAACGGATGACAAAACAAGCCACACAGACAAAAAAGAAAATAGAAAAATAGTGGTACACATAAAAAGAATTAAAACCATTTACCACACGACAAAACCAAATATAGATAAAGAGTAAAGCCGACCATATACACCATGTAATTATTTTCCAATTCACATATCCTTTATTTTGTTTTATTTTTATTTTCTCAATATATCACAACACGAACCTTTTTTTGTGTTTGGTAAACAACTAACTATTTCCAGGAATTGCATTCAAGGCAATATGCCAAGAGTATTTATAATTAGGGGGAGCAAACACATAGAGAAGCACAAGTAGACTGTGAGCTTCTAAGTGTGCAACTGTTTCTCTCGTTCTGGGATAGTGATCACAAAGTAGCAGAGTTTGGTATACAATCATGTTGGGTTTGGTTTTGGGAGTTGGAAGGGTGCTTGGTTCCTCCATGGGGATGGTCCTTTTGTGCAGCCTTGGTGCTCTTGTGGCCCTCAAATGGCTTCTGCAGAATGCAAATTCCTGGTACTATGAAACCCCGCTGGGTGAAAAGAAGTACCTCTCCCTCCTGGTGACTTGGGCTGGCCTTTCATTGGCAACATGTGGTCTTTTCTCAGAGCTTTCAAATCCTCCAACCCTGAAGCCTTCCTCAACTCCTTGGTTTCCAGGTTCACACCCCTTCTCTCTCTCTCTCTCGGCTACAATATGTATTTTCTTTACTTTCTCTAAGCCAGATGAATTATCTGGTACCGGATATCAATTTACAGTATCTAGTACATTGTCGATATTCTGGTAACCATTACTCAATTCTTTTACAAAATATGATGCCGTGAGGATTCGAACTTAAGACCTTTGATCTATAGGACAAGGCCCTTTTCCACTAGACTAGACCCCGTTGGTAGTTATACCAGTGTTTTTTATGATGTGAATGGAAGAGTTTCTTTATGCTATCCACTTTTGGTCACTTCAAGTTAAAAGTGAAACACACACTCGCACACATCTAACTAGATTGACTAATCAATGAACATTGCAGGTTTGGTCATACTGGAATCTACAAAACCTTCATGTTTGGGAGCCCAAGTATCATTGTTACAACGCCTGAAGCAAGTAAAAAAGTTTTGACAGATGATGATGCATTTAAACCCGGGTGGCCTATTTCCACAGAGGAACTAATTGGAAAGAACTCATTCACTAGTATATCTTTTGAAGAACACAAACGTCTACGAAAGCTAACAGCAGCTCCAGTCAATGGTTATGAAGCATTGTCCGTTTACACAACGTAATCGAAGAGAGGGTCATATCATCTTTGGATAAAGGTCCAAAATGGGAGAAATAGAGTTCTTAACTCAACTCAGAAAGCTTACTTTCAGGATTATCATGTACATCTTCTCAGCTCAGAGAGCGAGCCAGTCATGGAGGCTCTGGAGAGGGAATATACAATTCTGAACTATGGAGTTAGAGCCATGGCAATCAATCTTCCGGGATTTGCATACCATAAAGCACTTAAGGTGAGGGAATTATTGTTTTCGTAACATGGACATTAGTAGTTGCATTTTGTTTTAGCATCTAACCGAGTCAGTTTCATTTCAGGCTCGGAAAATCTTGTCTCTACATTTCAATCCATTGTGGACGACCGAAGAGCTCAAAGGAAGGCCGGAAACTACGTGGCGAAGAAGAAAGATATGATGGATGCTCTGCTAGATGTTGTTGATGACGATGGAAGAAAACTTACAGATGCTGAAATTATAGATGTTCTGTTAATGTACTTGAATGCAGGCCATGAATCTTCTGGCCTACAATGATGTGGGCCGCCGTTTTCCTACAAAAACACCCAGAATTTTTCCAGAAAGCTAAGGTACATGAATTTACGTAGTTTTGGATCAAGTTCTTTTATTTTGTCAATTTTTTTTTTTAATACTGGGGACTTATTTACCTTGGCTGGTGCAATGTGACAATTCATCATACATAGTAATTTCTAGCCTTCACTTTGAGTCCATACTCAATCCACTCTGATTTAGTGCTTTAATGAATTCTGATATGCAAGAATGTTTGGTCCAGGCAGAGAAGAGAGATTGTAAAAAGGAGGCCACCAACACAGAAGGGCATGACGTTTAAGGAATATCGAGAAATGGAGTATCTTTCCCAGGTACATAAGTGACTTCACTTCCAATTTTTTTCAGCCCCTGCCATCATATTCCAGCTAACCCTTTCAAACTCCATAGGTGATTGATGAAACCCTTCGTGTCGTAACATTCTCCCTTACCGTTTTTCGAGAGGCAAAGAAAGATGTCAATATAAACGGTGAGTGCATGGTTCTAAATGTTTTGTTTTAGAGGAAACAAATTTGTATATTTGTTCAATTTATCTGTTTTGATGTGGAACCACCTTTAAAAAATTTACTTAATGGCTTTGATTTCAGGTTATAGCGTTCCTAAAGGCTGGAAAGTTTTGGTCTGGTTCAGGAGCATTCACTATGATTCTGAAATATATCCAAATCCACTGGAATTCAACCCTGATCGATGGGATGTAAGTTCAGAAGCACTTTTGATGTACTGATAATTATGGCAAACTGTAATTATATCTTGGATCTGACTTGTTTAACTGCTCTCTGCTGGCTCAGACTACACACCCAAACCATTAACTTTTCTTCCCTTTGGAGCTGGAAGCCGGCTGTGCCCCGGAAATGATCTTGCTAAGTTGGAAATCGCTATCTTCCTTCACCATTTCCTCCTTAACTATAAGTGAGTCATCTTGCAACCAAATTCCTCTCCATGACTAAAATTACAATTTAATTATTTTGTTTTGTTTTTTAAATTTTTTTTGTATGTTCTAATGTTTCTGTAATTTGGTGCTGCAGGATGGAACCTACTAATCCGGACGGCCCATTGATGTACTTGCCACACACTAGGCCAAAAGACAATTGCTTGGCAAGAATCAAGAAAACTGGATCTGCATAGACATGAGAGGAGAAGTGAAGAAGAAAACACAGAAAGTACTTAATATCAAAGGCTATGAAAACCCAGAGTTCGTGTCTGCCTTATAGTAGCTTTAGGTTCTATGTTTTTGGTTGGCAAGTTTTGAACTTAGATCTGCCCATCTGTTACCAGACTGGAATGGAAATGTGGTTGACTAACAGGGTCAGGTCCCGGCCCTAACACAGAGACAGGCCGGGTATGATATTGTTATCCCCGTCCTGAATCCGGCTCAATAAGTGATGTATTTTTTTAATTAATTAATAAATATAACAATTAAAAAGTTACGTAAACTTTGTAATAACTTTCATTATAAGACAAGATGTTAGAAACTAGATCTTTATGAATTCAACTCGAGTCTCTACCAGGAACAACTCATCTCATATATACCCTGCACAACTCCAACTCTTTCTTGCCTCTTCATTTCTGGGATATAATTTCCCTCGATAACGCATCCCCATCCTTCTATTAGTTGAACACCCACACTCCCGGCCTTCTTGAACTGCCTAGCTCTTCCTTATGTCTCAGTGTCGAATTCGATATCTTTCACCATTAGCAACAATGACTTGGGTATGGTTGTCAACCCATCTAACACTGCATAAGATGGTGAAGCAACAATGCTTTGGATTAATTTTTTTATTATATGATTTTATTAGTTTTTTAAAATTATATATGATTTTGAGTAGTTGAGTGAAATTTTATATTGAGTTGAATGATAGTTTTAAATTAAAATTCAAGTGTTATAATATGGATAATTCCCTAAAGTGATGGCAACAATCCTCGTCGGATCCCCGACCCCTAACAAGAGGGGAATTTTTGGATGGGTACGTAGATCCCTGATTTTAAAAATACCCGATTGGATATGGACCAGGGATGGTATTGTTATCCCCATTCCATCCCCATCCGCGAATCCGGCTTGATAGTGTTGTATTTATTTTTAATAAATAAATAAATAAATAAAATATAATAATTAAAAGTTACCCTAATTCCTAAACCTATTTTATGTACAGACTCATACGTTCCTTATTCCAACACAACCATTCGCTTTCCTTCTTCCTGATTCTCTCTAAAACTGAGCGACTAAAGTCTAAAACAAAGTTATAATCTTTTTTTTCAATCTCTATCATAATCAAGTCCAACCTTCACATCTTTTACCTCTCCTTAATTCTCTAACTCATGATTTGCCTCATTATTGAGTTCTCATATTGTGTTGGCGTGAATCATGTAATGATTGTAATTAGGAATTATAATCCGGTATATTTGTGCCCCTACAGAGAAGAATAAGTCACTCTGAATTATTCTACCATAATATACATATTTTAAGTTGGTATCTGTGCAGTGTGCTAATCTTTTTTTTTAAAGTCCTACATTTTGGCCAGCCCCGAAAAAAGAAAAAAAAGCAAAAAAAAAAAAAGAGAGAGGAGGAACCGGGCAAGAATTCATGGCTTTCAAAAACATTATTAGGCTTGCATTTTGTGGGCTTTAATAGAGATTTTAACAATTAATTTCTTTCTTATTTAAACAAGGATTTACAAAAGGCCAATTCGTTTATTTTCTCCACTTTTTGTAATCAGTTTCAAATTTTATTTTTTTTGGAATTAGCTCTTATCAGCAACAATTGTAGGTTAATTGTAATGCTATTTTTTTTTCCTATGACTTATGAATGACAGTGGTATTGTTTAAATTATAAGGATATTTGGTTGTCAATATTTTTTTTAAATAAAGCTTTTAGGCTTTCAAAAGTGCACTCCCTCTAAAAATCCATGGGTCCTCCAAGGGCCTTTCACAATTTTTTTAAATAAAGCTTTTAAACATATATTAATATATAGATAATTAATTTTTGGCACTTTAATTAAGTATGAGGAAAATATATCACATGTGGTGTGGTCAAATAATTAAATATATTTTGGTTTTTATGGTTCAAATCTTATAAGGACTATATTTATTGTGGTTTGATTAAACCATAAATTAATAAATAAGTAGTTCTTCTAAATATGTTTTCCATGCATGAAATTGAGATATTAAGCTCAGTGATTTGATTAGAGCATCTCAGTGGATGTAGCAAATTTTTTCATGAAAATGTGTCATTTTGCGAACCTAAGTGGATCTTTGATGGAAGAACTTATTGCTAACTTTAATTATTGAACTCCAACCGACACCTTAAACTGCATACTATTTTATTCTTTAGTATTTTAGTATTTATATTTATATTTTTGCTATGTTATAATATATAGAAATTTGATAAAAATATATGTTCTTAGAAAAGGGTAAATAAAATGTTTACATGTACATTAGAAAAGTGATTTGATTAAAGTTCGTATTTATTAGGGTAAATAAAAAAATTTATATTTACATTTAATTGTTTATACTATTTACTCCAATCTGTCTGGCCCCAAAAATAGGACAAGTGATTGATTGAAAGTAATTTTATTAATAAAATGACAATTTATCAATGTGAATAATAAAATATTATTTATCAATGTGAATAATGATAATTAAATTCCTAGCTAGCTAGCTAGCCAGTCTCTTTGGGTTATTGAAGGCAATGTCTTCATTTCCAAATTTCAATGATGCCCTCTTAAATGTGTGATTGACTTAGAAGGAGTGAAATTTGTGTAATTTTGATGTTTTTTAATTACATTATTGTAAAATTAGATGCTATAGTTTAGTCATTGAACTTATCCCGATTAGGTGAACTTGGGTTATTATCTATCACAATAATAAACTTCCTATTGAGTTTAAACCAAGCTCATACTTATGAGTTTTAAATCATTCTTATCGTTTTCTAGCATTAAATCCAATTTACATAGTGGCTAATTAATAAGTTTCTGAAACTTTGCAAGAAAAAATGTATGTATTTAATTAGATTGCATACAAGGAAAAGTGGGTTCATTCTTTAATTGGAAGAAATGCCCAATAGTGTCCATCATACTTAGAGGACATGATAGTGGTTAGGATTTTGAATGTTTTGAGTTCAAGATGCAGTGAAGAAGAAAAAGAATACAAATCAAGATACACATCCAATTTCTTAAAGCCTCATGGTCATGGTTTTTCCAGTGAGGTCATCATTTCCTCAATTGCCTCTATATTCTTCTCCACTGACAACCACAAGTCATTCAAATCAACATGACTCAATTTTTGCAACCAGTCAGCCGGAAGGCTCCCGTAAATGGCTTGTATCATCATTTCCTTCTCTTGGTTGTCATTCATCTGTTTCTTCAATTTCTATCTGCTTTAAGTATCGTTTGCCTAAGAAAACTTTCTTGATTCAGCATGTTCCTACTCCTTTCCATCTGGACATCTGCTTAAACCTTGTGATTGTTCGTAGGGCTCCATCAGGGCATGGACTAACATCCGGGTTGGCTTGATGTTGACCATAAATTACTGCACATGCATCAGTTCCACACAGAATACTGAGTTCACTTACCTTTTTCATCAGTCCGCTCTTCCTTTTCTTGAAGGTGGTTTTTCTTGCAACATCATTTTTTATGTATGCAAGTCAATTTTCTTTCTTGTCATGAAGAGGAAGAGCTGGTGATTCTTGTAGGAAGAGATGGGCAGATTTGATGATTCTAAGGTGGCTCTCTGTTGTAGTTTCTTCCTCCTTGAAGCAAAGCAAGGTATATATAGAGTTTACGATGTTTTAATTGTAAAGCCAGATAGATGTGGGTTGGATGGACCATTTATGGTGTTGAAATAATTATGGATGACTCATTTATGACGTATACATGTATTTATTGTGCATATTATAAACATATCTGGCTAGTATTGAGGTCATTGGTCCAATTGGAATTTTTTTTCTTGATACAAGCGATAGTTTTATTTTAATCTAATCCTAAATTACTGAACTGGAGATTCAAACTCAGAATGCAAAGTGGAGAGCACATCCACTCTAACCAACTCGACTGAGGTCATGTCTACCTCCGACACTTATGTATATAATATTGAGGTTCATTGGTCCAACGCATGAGGAAAATGTTCTTGTTCGTCTGATATTTTACTGTCCAGTCCAGTTATGTGTTTTTTGCATTTTTTCATGTCTCTTGGAAAAAGTAATTTGGTAATATTGGACCCATATATGGACATGCCCAAGGACCTTCCAAATCTCAACTTAGGCCCAACCTCTTTTGCAACCAAGGAAAGTTCTTGATTTGCTTTCTATTTTTCACTTTAGGCAAATTATATTTTGGTCCCTTAGTTTAACCTGGTTTTAACTTTGGTCCCTATCATTTCACTTTGAAAATACCAGTCCTACATTATGTTTAGGTAAGCAATCAAGTTCTACATGTCTAAAAAATTTAAGAAAAATAAAATGAAATAATTCGCTTGGTGTGGATTGCAACAATTTGGAGAGACAAAGATTCCTTGCATGTGGTAGTTGCATATTGCTACATCGAATTTAGCTATTAGTATGATGAAGTTTACGATTTGAATTTAATTTCTAAGAGATGTAATTGTTAAGAATTATATCGAGAACAAAGAAGCTTCGTGCTATAACACACAAAATAAGGAGACATAACTCTTGTATTATTATTATTTTTAAAAAGTTTGAATATAACTAGAAGAAAAATAACAACTAGTCGAACTATGTAATAATAACATGATGTAAGGGGATCTCCAACTCTCTCACTCGAATGCCCACTGGTTTTCCTTACGAATTTCCTCTTCTTCCTTAGGCGTGAAGTCATTCTTGATGTTGAAGGTCTCACGGATCACTTCAGGTGTCTTTCCATTGATCATGTCCGCCATAGTCTGACAGGTCAAATCTAGCAGGCTCTTGATGTTCAAATAGTTTGCAGCCAATATTAGGTCAAACAGAGTGCTCTGGTCCACACTTCACGAACCCAGCATCCCAATTCTTAATGTCCTCTTTGTTCTCGCCATCGACATCCTCTTCATGGTGCTTCTTGCAGTACTTGATCACCTTCGCTAGGATGATACTAGTCACATTTGGCAAGGTATCACACTGTTGGCACAATCATCCTCCACCATGTGCTTGATGGTCTGCGATTGCATGGCCACAGCCTCCTTCACCTCGAAGGTAACACCGTTATCACTCTTCAAGGTTATCTTCTTCATCTCATCGGAGGCCATCGATTTGCTCTTTGTAATATTAACTAACACACTTTGAATTGAGAACTTGGGAGAGTGTTTCTTTTCTGGCTTTGAATGGTTAAGTGATTTGAGTTTCAAAGTTGATAGACTTGACGTGATTTTATAGCCTACTCATAGCACCTTGTCCATATAGGAAAAGGTTTCTCGTATTAGGAAACATTCTCATATTAGAAAGGAAAGTCGGGGGTAACAAAAAGGAAAGGGATTTTTTTTTTTTTTTTTCCTTTTCCTTCTTTGCTTGTTTATTGTCGTATATCCTTTTTCATGCAGCCTGATTTTATGCAACCATATCAGCCAAATTTTTGATGAATTAGGAAAAGGAAAAGTTGGTTGATGCCGCCGAAAATTGATTTTTTTTTTTTTTTTTTCCCTTCTTCTTCTTCACATTCCTACGTTATGCTTCTCAATTTTCCTAACTCTACTCTAACATAAAAATTTAATTTTAAAAAAAATAATAAGTATCACATTTAGGGAAACATAATACATGAGAATAAAGATATAAATATCATAACATTAAACATCAATATTACACACACATAGAACGATTTTGTCTAAAATTAAATGAAATTAATTACTTGTAAGAAACAAATTAACATACATTGACAATATGCATGAACATACAAAGCGCATGCATATGAATGAATTATAGATTACAAATACTTAGATAGATATATAGAGAATGAATGATTGCAAACAGAAAACTAAGACATTGGGTTGTAAGTTGGGGGACCTCCCGATGTCTGTCAGAAGAACGAGCCTGATGAGCAGTGTTAGTAGTATTTTGAGGCGCATGAGCTACCATATGATGATCATGCGCAGCCTTTTTCCAGCTCTAGCAATGTCCCCAGCTTTCGCCACATGCAATGACATTGATTGCCTCGGCCTCTTTAGCAATCTCACCTCATGAGCTACATCGGATCTCGCCTTGGCTATTTCTTTCTCAGCCTACAATGCATATACAATTAGAATCCACAAATAATTTAATAAAAAATATGTGAGAGAGAGAGATTTTTTTTTATATTCGTATATACTAAGATTATGCGGCGACATTTACCTACTACATATTGTGGATCATATTTTAAGACCAATATGCATAAGTGATTTCAAATTTTGTAGAGATGCGGTCAGTGATATGATTTTTATGTGCATTACTCTTTAGTGTAGAGTGTTGTAAGATACATACCCTCTCTTCGGCCCTGGCCTAGGCCTCCTGACTTGCGCAGGGCACCCATTTCATTTATCTTGTCCTTCACAGCCGCATCTTGCATTTTCTCTTACAACAACCTTACAAAAATTTAATTAGTTCAACTATAGAATGCTCAAATGTAACACATATATGTAGAGATTTTAAGAATCTAGCAGTGCAGGTGACCTCTCTCTCTCTCTCTCTCTCTCTCTCTATGTTGTGGATGTATAGTTGACACATGTCAAGCATGCATGGGTTTACTATAACTAGTGGGTGAAGTTTGCAGAGACTTGCATCAAGTGCTCTAAATTCTAATCCCCAAATGCCAATTCAGATCCGGTTTTTAAGTTGAATTCTTATAGCATATAAGATTTCTAAATAAGGTCCTTCATTGAGGGGTGTTTTTTCAACTGGGGTTAATTCCATCAACAGGCCCCTTCAACTTTAGACTTAGTCTTGCCAATTTCATAACCATATCTTTTATCTATCACCGAGGTCTTGTGTTCAAAATTCTCCTTTCTAATTTGACTTGTATTGAGAAAAGAAAAAAAAAAAAAAAGAAATGTGCTATGGTTGAAACAGTCTTATTAGTAACCGCAAATGTTGTCTATGTTTCAATTTTATCTCTAAAATTACAATTGTGAATCACAATTACCTCATCGCATAAACAGCACAGTTTTAAGTACCAAAGTTTTTTGCCGAAAGGATGTTCAGATTAAAAAAACCTTTGGGCTTGGACCCAAAAAAAAGAGAAAAAAAAAAAGAGAATGTTTTACTCAGTACAGCTAAAACTAAATATTTAGATTCATGGCATGTTTACATTGAATTAGGAGGAATTGAATTGAGGAGGAGTTAGATTGAGGAGAATTAGATTCCGAATTCCTATTGAAGTTGTTTACTAAACCATATGGATTGAGGTGAGTTAGATGTCAAAATCCTATTGAAGTTGTTTACTAAACCATTGGAATTGGGGTATGAGTGGTACAAATTACTAAAATGTTCTCATTATTGGGTTAAAGTATATAGCAAATTTTAAAATTATACGAGGATATAATGGGTAAAAAAGATGAATTTCTAATGGGTTAGTTCTCCAAAAATTAGAGTACCACCTCCACCTAATAATTGATGGGTTAGTTCTCTCAATCCAACTTGAATAGGATTCTGAGATTTCTCCTGGTAGGATGAGGAGCAAAATTAACTGACATTGGCCATCTCAGGCAGTTCTAGATGCACTGATCCATTGAATAGAGTAATTCTCCAAAATAACAGGAAACTGCTATTTACATTTGTTTGGTGTTAAATTTTCAACATAAAATAAACTGCAAATGGTTCCCACCACAACAGTGGTGGATTCCCCTTCCCCCCTTGACACCCAGGATCGAACTCTAGTGGAATTTCTTTCCTCCAATGTAACTACACACACAAAATAAATATAAATAAAAAAATAAAAGAGGACGCCAGAAAATGAAGAAAAAAAGAAATTGAGTTTGTCCCCAAATCGAAGCGGATGAGCAGTTCCAATTAAACAAAAGTTTGGCTTTGCTGGTGTCTTGATCAAATAAGTCGCTGGTTTGTATCCTTTGTTCGGGTATCCCAATCTACAACGACAGAAAGAGAAAGAGAAGAAGAGAGTGTGGCGGGTCTCGGTACCATCAACGACTAAATAAGACAGAGTTCTAAACCCACCCCTACAGTCGCACGTTAAGAAGCCGAAAAGAATTCTGCGACAATCTTCTTACCTCAATAGCTCAAAGTTACAAGCAAGTATACACATGTTGTGTAAATTATATGTATGTAATATCCGTAATTTATGCGTGCATATGTATATTTGCAGTGGAGTTTAGACCCCGCCAACTGAACAGTAAGGCCCTGTTTGGTGGGCTAGGACTAGATGGGATATTTCCAATTAAAATGGACATAAATCCTAACCATTGTTTGGTGAGCTTAAATGTGTTTCACACTGGATATAGGCCTTCATATCCAAGTTCCAAATAACTATGGTTATGAAACCAACCCCATAAGTGGGTTTACAATGAAACTATATCGTCACCTCTCCTCCTCCCATCCATTCCGCTCGTTCTTCTCTCTATTCTCCACTTTTATATTCTCTCTCTCGCTCTCTCTCTCTCTCTCTCTCTCTCTCTCTCTCTCTCTCTCTCTCTCTCTCTCTCTCTCTCTCTCCTCTCTCCTCTCTCTCTCTCTCTCCTCTCCTCTCTCTCTCCTTTGCCCAATCTCGCTCTTATCTCTTTCACGACCTAGGTCTTGCTCAGTTTCATCATTGAACTCCGCTGGTTCTTTAGCTTATGAAATGGGTGAAATTGGTTGTTGAGTTCGTGGGTCTAATGGCTGTGCAGAAATAGAATGGAGCAAATGTAGTTGGGCAAGGAGAGGTTGGAATTTGGAAGTGAAGAAGAAGAAGAAGAAGAAGAAGAAGAAGAAGAAAAAAAAAGAAGAAGAAGAAGAGGGGATTTGGGGATAGGGATTTTTGTAGAAAGAGAGAAAGAGAGAGAGAGAAGGCTCAAGAGCCCTTTTTTTTGTGGTGAAAACCAAGGTATCCCCCGCGCGATTGCGGGGACTAACCCTCGAGGTACTGTCGGGCGCAAAGCGGGGACCTCTCCCAACGAAGTCTGCTCTATTCGCAAGCGCCTGGGATCGAACCCAGGACCTCTTGTTTAAAGGATTAAAGGCTCAAGAGCTCTTTGATGAAGAGGAAGGTGTAACGCTCCCATTTCATAGCTTTATCATATCAGATTCAGTTTTCATTTTCTTATTGTATTTTCAGTTTTCTCAGCAACCAAACAGTTCGCATTTCTCTTCCCTGTGTGAAGATTCAATCATTGTTCGTCGAGCAATTTGTTTGACTGATCAAAGGAACGTTTCAGACGCCGATTTGGGGCTTGAGATTTTGCATATGATTATTGTTAATAAAAAAAATAACATAAATTCTGATTTATTTAATAAAAGAAATTGAAGTTAATTCCCGTCTTTTATTTGGTGCAAAAATGGATAGGATGGACCCAGAGCCTATCCAGTCCAAAACAGGCCAATCCAATACTTCTAAACCTATCCTAATAGTCCAAGCCAGCCCACCAAACGGGGACTAAGAAAGCTGAGACCACCACTTCTGCTGCCCAACAAGAATTTGAGTGGTGCAAGTAATCTAATTCAAGCAAGGTATGGCGTCTGGTCCACAAAGGTTTATGGACTCCGCAGTGAAGGCCTAGCTAAGTGAAGCCATGTGATGGTTAGGGTCAAAACCCAAATTTGAAGTGGACTAAAACCCATCAAATGGTGTGCAAATCAATTCACCCAAGATCGGTTTCCCACGCTTGATGGATTTGAGCCATCTCAAATTTCAACTATATTGGTTTGATCCTGCCAAGAGTACGTTGGCATCTAGCATCCCACTAGAGGCAACCGCAACCAAATTTGAATCCCTTGTTTACCTTAACCAAATTCATCCTCAAACACTAGACTCTCCATACCCAAATCTCCATCCAAATATCCATCACCATAAATCAAAAATTACTCCCAATGAACTACGAGTTGACTTGATTCCGTCAAAAGGATACATAGGCAACTTGGTATTCATTCCAAGTGCAGCCACAAAACCAAACAAATCCACTTTCCCCCCAAATTGTGTTTTATTCATAGTTTTAATGGTGTTTTCTTTTTTTATGTTCGTCACAGGGATTGTAATTAAGAGATATTGTTATCTTGATGGGTCGAAACTGAATTACAAAAACCTTTATTCTCTTTGAATATTGGTGAAATTGGTTGGGAGATCGTGTCACATTTTCCCTCAACAACATTATTTCATTTGTCTTATCAGCACTACCACATGGAGAACGACATTGTTTTCCATTAGAGTTTATCTTCTTAAGATCTTAGTTCACATCAACAAAGCTGTCTTTTGACTACACACACCCAACAAGAAAATATCAAGTAAAATTACAGACAATTCATTTTTCAGCTGAACTACACATAAGCCTAGCTTCACGGTACGTTGTGAATGAGAAAGGTGACAGCAGCAGAGGAACATGAAAATGTTCCCATTTCTGTGACTCTCTGATTTCAAACACAATAGAAACTAAGGAAAGAACCCACCTGGGCAGATACTTACCTGTGTTAAAATTTATCCTGTATATGCCTGGGTTCACTGCATCAAACTATGCTCATCAACTGACCACTTCGAACATCATTATCTGTAGTTGACGACCTTGAAACACCAACCGCCTGCATCTGACTCACCAAACATGGACGAGGTGAGGACCCTTCCACATTTCCAAACATACCTCAATACCGGCACCTGGAGATCCTCGAGAAACATCCAGGACATGGGTTGTGATGGGTGGACGGGTTCGAGGTGGAGCTTGAGATTTTTTTTACAGATGAAGCATCGGAAGCAGCAGATAGATGCGCTCCAATAACGCCCACACGATCTTCTAGGGTTCCAAAAAATCAATAACATTAATTTAGAAATTGTGATTCTTTTGGAGAAATGAGAAGGTTGAATTAAGAATTCTCATAAGTTAAAGTTGAATGTCAGCTGGAAAAACATACCAGATATCTGTTAGAAAGCAAGAAAGGGCACAATTAACAGAGCAGTTCAAGTAGCTTTGGGTTGAATTAGAGGGAAATATTGGTAAACAAAATGTTAAGTAATATCATACTCAGCCTTTTCCAATTTTTCCACAGCGCACATTATGCCGAACCTAGAATAAGTGATGCCCTAAATCTTCAGTATGACTAGTCAGGAAAGTTGTCATAGTATGTTAATGTAAAATAGACAATCCTAATACTGTGATATGAGCAAAGCCAAAACTGCATAAAAGCATAATGAGGAATTGAAATTACAATTATGGAAGAACTGGAAAAGAAATCAAAAGTACCTTCCACTTTCTTTGCAAGTGTGGGATTCTTGTTGCATGTGGAGGTAACATTTTCTTTGGTTGAAAAGAGCTTCGCAAGACGGAGTTCTGTTTATTTCATCTGCTCCTGAGCTGCAATCTCAAACTCAGCTATCGGCCTGTTTGGATATCGTTTCTGCAATGAGGAAAAGTAAACTTATTAATTGAGAAACAATTTATGCAAAGTCTGTAGAGCATGGTCTTCGCAGAAGTAGTATCGTTCTCCCCATTCCACAGGCATCCCAAAATCAACATCAGCACAAGGTCTGATGAATTTCTCACATGGCCTTTACATTTCCTTGTGTGTTGCTAAGCATAGTATGTATTGAACATGGCCAAAATAAGGACAATAGCAACTGCTCTTCAGGCGTTGGTCTTTGTTTACTGCATTGCTAATAGAAGAACAATGTTTGTCATTGTTTGATTTCATGGCGATTGCTAAAACGCAGGATATCTCATGTACACAATTTCTTCAGAGAGGGACACATTCATCATTGATCTCTTACTTGTCCAATTGCATTGAAATTGTTGGTTAAGCTCTTTATCGAGGCAAAATAAGCGGGTTATTCCAGCATTCCCATACTAATTATTTGCTGCCAAGTTCCAACACTGTTTTGGGGAGATATTGGAAAAAGTGCTTGAAAAATAACCTTCAACTCAGTAAGTTATCCCATCAGTACTCTTTCCAGATGCACATATTAGAAATACAACCCAAACTTCTGCCTGTATTTAGCGTTCCATTCAGACAGTTTCCTACAAAATCCAGATCATAACATTCAATAAACAAACAGAAACGGAAACATCAAATTATTTTTCTTTTTCTCACTTCTGCGAACTATTAAAACAGGAAGAAGCAAGCAAAGCAAAATCTTAAGTACATTTGATTTCTTTTGAAGGGGGAATAAAGGCTTAAAAAAATACTCATTCAGTCTGAAGCACACAAAACCTGCAAGCTAGAATTAGTGGCAGTTGCAAGGCAGTTGCCTGCTCTCCCTTGCTCCACCTGCAAATTATGTCCTAGACCACTTATTTCAATAGAAGTGCATATCTAAAATACTGGAAGGAGAAAGAAAGGCAGTTAAATAGCATCGATTAGGCAGCACTCAACAAGGGCAGTCGTATTTTCGTTGTTCATATTGTATTTATATATACTGACTACAGAGCTAATAATACTTCAAGGCGTTCTGGCGAAAAATGAAACTTTAAAGGCCTGCTCTTGATGGTAAATGAAACCCAGCCTAAACACAACTTGGCGTAAGAAACTGAGGACTGAAATGGTCAACCCATTTGTTTAAAACATTAAAATGTAAACTAAAGAAACAACAGCATTAGAATCTTAACTGATATGATACCATCACTAAAAGCACCGAGTAACTAGTGACCAGTAGTACTGAGACATCATTAAAAGTTAAATTAGAAAACAGTAAGTTCAATACAAATTCAGAGAGAAATAGGTCAAATAAATAAGTAAACACAGTAAGTTTCAGCAAGCCAGAGCAAACCCATTGATGACATGAACCAACTCAATCTACCAAAACCCAGGAACATATATAGATGAGTTTAAAACCCGACTGGGCTTCTCTGTAAGATGATACAAATAACCATTTTATTTTAATTGCCTTAATTGAAGGTTAGGTAGAAGGAAAAAAAGTGTTAACAATCCATCTGATCAGCAATGGTTTCAAAATTCAAGTACCCCTAAAATCTTTACATAAGTTATGTAGATTTCGTTCATGGTTGTCAAAATTTAAACAAAAATTTATGAATTAGTAACAAATAAAGAAAATAAAAGAAGAAGAAAGGTTAAGCAACTGAACTGAGCAGAGGTGGCGTTAGAAGAAGAAGACGAGTGTCCGATCTGAGGATGCGCAGAGAACGCTTGGAGCCAAGCATTGACATCAACCTGGTTGAACCAAATTTCCTGGCCGCCGTCACAGCTTCGTCGAGAGATGAGAAAGGGGATGCCTTCGCCATTTCTTTGGCGAATTTGGTGCTTTCACAGCATGCGAACAACTCCTCCTCCTTAAATTGTAATCCCATTTTTTCCCTTTCTTGAATAGATAAAAATAAAGATCTCTCTTCTCTCTCTCTATGATACTACGAGACTGGACTCTGGAGATAGAGGGACGGTCAAATGGTGATGGCAAGAGAATAACGAACGGACTATATTTGCCTCTTATAATTAGTTTTACATTTTGCTCCGTTAACTAAATTTTCATTCAAATCATCCCTCTATCTTTATTTTTCGTCAAATGAGCCTACGTTGTGACTCCGTCAATATTACCGTTAATGTACGGGCTAAAATCGTCAATTTATGTGGCAGGCAAACAGGGGTTTGGATTCCATGAGTCTATTTACGAAACTTTTCCCTATCCTTCTCATTGCACTCTTTCGTTTTGAAATTCTGAATTCAAACCATTCAAATGTAATTTCAAAACCTAGTTTCCTATTTCTTTTTTCTTGATACCTTTTATTTCTCTATTCTGATTTCTCGTTTTTTTTTTCCTTTCTACCCTTTATAAGTGTTTTAGAGGTTGGCTGTGAAAAGGCTATCTCTTTTATTTTTCACAGCCCTGTTTTTAATTTTGAATTACATAGAATTTTTTAAAATAAAAAGTAAATCCCTAATTGATACTTCATAAACTCTAAAAAGTCCCCAAATTTCAACATCAACAAATTAAGACAATAAAGGAAGAATAAGAAGATTAAATTGGTTTGCCTTAATTAAGCCTTGAAGGGCATTGGTGATTGGCGTGCAGTAGGGATGATTGGCTCTCTCTTCATTATTGTTTCTGCTGCATTGGCTAAGGGATGTTTTATGCACAAGAGGGTGTCTGGGGTTTGCTTGGGTGGGTTGGGCCTAAAACAAATCAAGACACCTGGGCTATAGCCCAAGTTAGACGATGAATGGGTTCGTCTTTGTGAAAAGACACACAAACGAATATAATGTCAAGATTTCATTAAAGGTTCCATATTTTCTTGTTCCTATAGTACCAAATACTGTAAATAAGAAACTCCAAGGAAAAAAAAAATAGAGTTTTGATTTGGGTTGGGAACATAAGGAAGATGGTGCTGCTTACTAGCATATTTCGCCAAGATAGACCTGTGCCGACGAAATTTCATTGAGGAGAATTTTTTGAAATAAGTATAAGTTTAGCATCCTTAGGTTCCAATAAATTTTTTGTTTTGGTACTCCCGACGAAATTTTTAAAATAAATATGTTAAATTTTTTTTAAAGAAAAACAAAGTAAGAAAACCTCTCATGACAAAATTTTGTCGGCACAACTCTATTTATGCGAAATTTGCTGAATTAGACATCTCCTGATGAAATTCACCTTTGCCGACGAAATATCATCAAGAGAGGTCTAAGCTGGCAAATGTCGCTTGGATAAACCTGTGCCGACAAAATTTAGTTTTTTTTTTCAAGGCTACTTACTTTTCCAGATTTATTACTCGTATAACGAATTTACCACTTTCACGTTCAATAATCTATTATACACGTATGTAAGTATTTTTCAATAATACATCTGTGTTCTGTACACGTCTTAAAGACCAGGTAAAATTCATACTTTTTAAAAAGCAATTGTACAATACTCATATTGTACATGTACTTACGCATTTTTCATGTTTAATACACGCATATTTTTACAAAATTTCAATAAGACACACAAATAATTCTCACATATTATTGAATAATAATATATATATATATTTTAAAAATAAATTATATTAGCCGAACATTGAAGTTGTAATTTGTCAAAAAAATTCAGAATAAAACACGTACGTATTTTTTCCTGTTTACTAGTTTATAAATAGTATAGCCGCGTGGCTATACTCGGTTTTATTAACGATTCTAAAAATAGTATCGCCGCATGGCTATACTTATTTTGACACGTGACCCATATTGCTAGGCGGGTCCCCCTTTTTATATATAATAGTCTAGCCGCGCGGTTATACTCGGTTTTTTTCAAATTAAAAAAAATACAGTATAGCCGGCTATACGCAGTTTTGTTAATGTTTCTAAAAATCAGTATGGCCGAGCGGCTATACACTTTATATGCGTGTGTGTGTGTATATACTAGGGTTTTTTTTTCTTTTAAATTTTTTCTCCGATTTTCGTTTATCAATAAGGATATTTTAGAGTATTATCCATTACTATTAAGCCTATACTCCAGTCTCTACTTTCCCCTTTTCATTTTTTACTTTTCCAGAGTTATCACCCCGTATAAAGAATTTACCACTTTCACATTCAATAATGTGTTATACACGGACGTACGTATATTTCAATAATACATTTGTGCTCTGTACACATCTTAAAGACTCAGTAAAATTCACACTTTTTTAGAAAAGCAAACATACAATACTTGTATTGTACATGTACATACATTTTTTTATGTTTAATATATGTATTTTTTAAAAAGTTTCAATAAGACAAACAAAATTCACGTATTATACAAATAATTCTCACATATTATTGAATTAAAAATATATATATTAAAAAATTTAAATAAATTATATTAAAATATTATATAGTGGCCGAACTTTTACATATTTTTTCCCGATACTAAATCATATAGCCGAGTGGCTATACTTGATTTTTTCTTTTTATAAAAAAATAGTATCGTCACACAGCGAATGATTCTAAAAAATAGTATCGCCGTGCAGCTATACGTGTTTTGACACATGGCACCTCATGCCTAGGTGGGTCCTCTTTTTTTATTTATAAATAGTATAGCCGCACAGTTGTTTTATTTAAAAAAAAATCGTATAGCCGCACGGCTATACTCTTTGCGGCTATGCTCTTTTTAATTAATGATTCTAAGCACGGCTATTTTTAACGCGCGATAACTTACCGCTGGGCGGGTCTTTTTTATTATTTAGAAGTAGTATAGCCGAGCAGCTATACCTATTTCGACACCTGGAGCCTTATCAGTGGCCGGGTCCTTTTTTTTAATAGTATAGCCGCCCGGCTATACTCGGTTTTTTTTCTTTAAAAAAATAAGTAGCGGCTATACTCGGTTTTTTTCTTTAAAAAAAATAGTAAAGCCGCGTGGCCATACTCAGTTTTATTAATTATTCTAAAAATAGTATAGCCGCACAGTTATTCTTATTTTGATACGTATATCACTAGGCGGGTCTTTTTTTTTAATATATAAATAGTATAGCCGCACCGCTATACTTATTTTGACACGTGGCACTTATTCACGAGGCGAGTCCCTTTTTTATATTATATATAGGGGGCTACGCCATGTCAGGTTTAATCTCAACCATTAAAAGTGGAGTAATCTAATGGACCAAAAATTGTGTCAAAACTTGTGTGAAAAATATGGTGCCACGGATCCAGCCCCATGTATATATAAATATATATAGCATAGCCGCACGGCTGATGATCTTGAGAAGATGAACCGTTGATCTTCTCAAGCTCAAGCTTTGCAATCAACGTCTCAAGCGTGTCCTGAGAGCTTCCAAAAACACGATCAGTGAACCAAGCGGGATGGATGTTCCACATTTGTTCCTCCAACTCGGATGTAGCCGAGACAGTCTCTTTCACTCCCCTACGGTAGATGGAGCGGAATAACCTAGAGATTTACAAAAAATACTCCAAACTTGCCAAGACCACATTGGCCTCAGACAATTCCGTAAGTAAATCCTTTGGGTTGTTTGCCACTACCTGTCGATGGTCTTAAGGACGTACCCAAACCCTCACACAACCCTTTTGTTGGGTTTCAAAGCTAAAGCTAAACCCTCATGAATTCTTATGTTGAGTTCCTTTTTTATGTTAGCAATGAGAAACCCATCTCTTTTATGAGTCTATATACAAAACTTTTCCTTACCCTTCTAATTACACTCTTCTGTTTTGAAATTTTGATATCAAAACCCAATTTCCTATTTTTTTTCATGATACCTTTTATTTCTTTGTTCTGATTTTCGTGGTTTTTTTCCTTTCTATCCTTTATAAGTGTTTTAGAGGTTAGCAGTGAAAACACCACCTCTTTTATTACTTTCACTGCCCTGTTTTTATTCTTGAATTTAGATTTTTCAATTATCCGACCCCCTCTCTGCAGGTCCATACTTCATGCTTTGATAATCTGAACAATGTCCATTTTACACCCTGCAAGAACCATCCCTTAAAGATAACAACTCATGGACATAACTTGAAGAGAAGATTTTGATGAAAGGAGTTCCCAAGTACGGCGTCAAAAAATGGCTAGGAGTGAAAAGGATCTTGGGGATTGGGGTGCAGCAATGCAAAGACCGCTGGGTTAGGTGAACGGACCCCAACATACTACTGATGATGTTTTATTAAATCTTGCTTCTTCTATTTGGTGATGGTGTTGCCTTTTTCAGACTTGTGAGAAGCTTGTCGATCTTGTCAAGCTTTTCAAGCTTTGCAACCAACTTCTCAAGTGTGTACCTAAAGCGTCCAAAAATAAAAAGTGCTTGGCAATCTATTTTGGTGAAGCCAGTAGGATGGAGGTTCCGCATCTGGTCCTCCAGTTCGGATGTGGCCGAGATAGTCTCTTCCACTCCCCTGCGGTAATGGAGCGGAACAACCTAGAGGTTTACACGAAATACTCCAAACTTGCGAGAACCATATTGGCCTCGGACAGTTTCGTAAGTAAATCCTTCGCGTTGTTGCTACCACGTGTCGATGGTCTTAAGGAAGCAGCCAAACCCTCATGCAACCCTTTTTCTAGATTTCTAGCTAAAGCGAGGAGGTGGAAGGTTGATGTTGTTAAGATTTATTTAGATTATTTATTTTTCAATAAAGTGGTTGTATGTAGTTAGGAGACTTGCTTACCTAGTCTACAGGAGAATCCCTAAGTTTTAGGAATCATGGTCAGGTTCATTTTTCATGCTGGAGTCGTGGTATGTAGTTCCACAAAATCTGCTAAGTGGATGTTATGTTGCTTGCAGCAGCAGACTTGTTTTCTTATTTAAGTTGTAATTTCTCATCATTAGTTTATCTATGAAATTCAGAGCTTCTTAGCCATCTCTTTAGCAGCAAGCTTAAGTTTACAGTTTCAATAGTTAATCCAACAGATGTAGGACCTTCTGAGCCCATTATTATTGGAAAAATGGAGTGGAGATGGATGAAAGAGAAAATGCGATGAAATGCTATTCGATTTGATGTATGAACAGAGAGGAAGTTGGAGATGAGGGAGAGAGAGGGAAATTGTCTGATGATGTGCTAAGTGCTAACAAATAGAAATTTCTAATGCCCGGGTTTGAAGATTTTCGCTTCAAGTAAGGAGCTTTACACTCTGTGATTTTGTTCAACCAATTAAAGCTTTCTTAACCAAACCACCCCCCCACACCACACCACACACACAACTACCCACCCATTGATAGCCATCGCTGCCCCAACACCCATTCCACCCACCACAAATGACCTTACCGCCCCAAACGCCAGATAACCAAGCCACACTCAAACCCCAAAACTCTTTAAAAAAAAAACCCGGATGGATTGGTTGTTGAAGAAAAGAAAAAAAGAGGGAGAGAGAAGGGGAGGGGTGGCTTGGTTGGGGTCGAAGAGATAAAGGGGGGCTGGGGTTTGGGATAATTGGTTTTTGGTTTAAAAATATGATTATAAAGAATTTTTATTGACCAAAGGAAAATCTAGACTTTCACATTTTTCATACCCTTCACGAAAACAAAATTATGCACGCATCAACACCAAAAGTGGTTGTCTCACTTGCCATGTCACTAAGGATAAAATATGAAGAGGAAGGTTTAAAAAGAAAAAAATTGATTAGAAAGTATTAAAATCTCCAAACACCCTTTTTTTAGCGATGAAAACTAACATGAGGAATGGGGCAAATGCGGGGCATTAAGGAACATCAAGTCTTCCTCCAACGTATTTTCATTTGAAACGCCAACTCCTCTCCTCTCGAGAGGAACAACCTTGGACACACAATGTGTTCCACAAAATTTGGCCTCTCTAGTGTTATTCCGATGGAAATTATTCATCTTTTAGGCTCCTTTAAAGATTTTTTTGGGGCTGAACTCCTTTAAAGATCGCCTTAACAAAAAATTATGAAAATCGTAAATGGATTAGCTATTTGGTTGTTATTATAAATTTTTAGTTTTTCCTTTTCTGATCAAACTCACTGTGTTAGATTATGTATTTATTTATTTTGATACAAGAAATTATTTATTAGATTATAATTTTGTATTAAAAAAAAAAAATCAAGCGAGACTTTAAACTACAAAGGGGAGAGGGTTTCTCTCTCTCACACACACGCACACACTACCAAAATGTCATAGGAGTTCGAACATGAGACCACTGTTACAATTTATGACATGTTTATTTAGAACTAATGGAAATAAGAAAAGAGAAAACGAAATGACTTCCATGTGTGACTTTCCTTATTTTATTTATTTATTTATTATTATACAAGGGATAATCTTTTCTAATCTAATCTAAGAATATGGATCCTCTGCTTGGATTTTCTCTGCCATGATTTGCATGACTTCTCTCATGCATACGTCACCTTATTAAAATTTAATCCAAAGAATTTTAAGCTGACACATCATCTTTAAAACAAACCTAATTTCCTCATAATTTAAAAATTTTAAAAATCCCCTAATTGGAAGTAACATGAAACTTAACAACTAACCTAACGTGAACCTCTTTTTTTGTTAAAAAACGTGAAACTTAATCAGCTGCAATCGTTTCCTTTTTTCTCTTCCTATCTCTGCACCGTCGTCTTCCCCAAGGATCCTGAGTCTTCGTTTTTTCCTACTTTTTTCCTCTGCAACACGTCCTTCCAATCAGTTTAGTCTTCTCTATTTCTCTGCAACTACTCCACCCAATCGTTTAGTTTTTTTCTTCCTTTCTCTGTAACATCGCTCCCCAAAATCATACTCTTGCCCCTTCAATCCTAAAATTCCCTCTTTCTCAACGGAAACTAGTAATGGTTTGGAGAGACATAACTTCCTTTATTATTGTCCAGTACATTTATGTTTGTTCTGTATTTGATGGGTGGTTATAAACGTTTTGTTTTTCCCTTTAATGGAGATTATGACTACTTTAATCCTACTTCCTGCATTCTTTCTTTTCTCTAATGGGGAAGTTCTTTTTTTCCTCTGCATTCCCTTTTATACTTCTTTCTTTTTACGATAGGGAGGTTATAAGTGGTTTGTTTGCTCCAACTTGGAGCCTCCAAGAACCCTGTTGGGATTGATATTTTAGACTTTGTTCTTGCTTTGTCTCTCCTCCTTTTTAGGTTTTGTGATTAACTTTATGACGACAAAGAGAAAAAGTTTAACGGTGTTAAGTTTCTTGTTAGTTCAATTAGGGTTGTTTTTTTTTTTAAAAAAAAAAAATTATGAGAAAATTGGGTTATATTCTAAAGATGATGTGTCCACTAAAGTAATTTGGATTAAATTTTAATGAGGTGGAGTATGCAGGAGAGAAGTTAAGCAGATTATGGCAAATGAAATCCAAGCAGAGAATTCAGATCCCTAATCTAAACTATAAGAAGGGTGATTTTAACTCAAGTGCAGAGTGATGAGAACGGCTAAGCCCATGTCTGCATGACTTCCCCTATGTTTACTTTAGGGATGGCAACAGGTCAGGTAGGAGTCAGGTATGACAATACCATCTTCATCTCCACTCTCCATCCTCGCCCCCGTCTCCGAACCCATCCACGTTTAATGGGTTTCGAGGAATCCCCGTATCCGTCCTCGTTGAAGGACTATCCCCCATACCTACACCGAATCCCCCATTTTTTTTGTCTAAAAAAAATATTTATCAAACATTTTAACATTAAGTTTCATATGAAATTATCATTCAACACATCCAAATTAACTATAAAGTTCAACTCAATTATTCAAAATCACATCAATATGAAAATTCCAGAGAAGATTAGGAAGAATTAGGAGAGAGAGGTACACTTAGGGTTAAACAAAAAATTAGACAAATCGGAAACCATTTCGATATCCAATTGCGTCCTACAAAATCAACGAACAACGGTGCATCAAGAAAGTACTCAAATTTCAATAACACAATTGAGTGGTCAAATGATATCGGATTCAAGTGATTTTTTGTAGAGATGATCTTTGAATGAGTATCTACAAAATAGACGGTTTGGATTAGTGAAATACAATCCGGAGTGGGGCCTACAAGGGGTGTCCCTCCAATAAGCTTATTTGAGGGATCCCTCAATGGAAGCTCTCTGTATTATATATATATATAATATATATAATATAAACATATATATTTTCAGGTTGAGTTCGAGGATGAGGACGCCAATACCATCCATTTCCCATACATGTTGGGATTTTTAAAGTTAGGGAATCTCCGTAACTGATACCCGTTTGGCCCTGAAATCTCCCCCATTAAGGTCGGGGACTTGATGTGGACTCCCTCATGGGGATTTTTGCCATCCCTAGTTTACTTACACAAAATAATTTAATACGCGAATCTCACCTTAAAATCTTTGTGAGTATGGCTTGGCTCCTTAAGATTAAGGATGAGCTCCTCCTTAAAACCTATGCGGTTTTAACACTTGTCAAATTCCAACAATAACAAAAGAGAAAAAAGAAAATTAAAACAATTTGGCATGTGTCAAAACCACATTAGTTGTAAGGAGGAATTCCTCCTCTCCTCAATTTTAAGGAGCCAAGTATTTTTTCAATATGTAATCTAATACCCAAAATTAAGAATCAAATCAACTAAGAGAGGATAATTGATACGATTCCATTCCTTATTTATTATCCTATTCCATGATCTAAGCCTCTTTATCTAGTTTTCGTGTATTTATACACATTTCACGACCATTCTAATAATTTGTTTAAGAAATGGCACATTGAGTAAGATTTGAAAATAATAATAACTAATCTGATATATTTATGAAAAAATGTAAGTTCAATTTAAAAAGAATATAAACTCACAAAAATTTGATTTAAGAAAATAATTAAAATTTAAAGTACAAGAATATAAAATTTTAAAATTGAAAAAGATTGAAAAAATGAATTACTGAAACTGAATCCACACGCCAAAGCCAACCCCACCCCACGCCACCAAAACCAACCCCGCCCTCCTCCCTCTGTCTCTTATCCTGCCACCCAACCCTCCTCCATCTGTCTCTTCTCTCGCCACCCGCCCCTCCTTCTTCTCTCTTCCGCTTTCTCTCTCTTCGATATCCACCCCTCAGTGTAGAAAGCTTCGTGTTTGCATCTCAGTTGTTTCAGTGCATTTTCCAGTACAACCATGGCTTCTTTCGGCTCTACCCGAGGCGAAGAAGATTCGGTAAACAAATTTTCTAAATTCCATATCCTCTACAATACATATGTGTGTATATTTTCCCTGTTTTGTTTCTCAGAAAGGAATTTTTTTCTTCGAAAAATTAGGAATGAAACATTGAGCTTCATGTAACCGCGTCCTTTTGCTCTTGAAATTCATTTTCCTTCATCTCTTCAGTATGTCTAATTTTTAAATTCCAAATTTGAGTTGTTTTTTTGAATTGGGTAATTGTTGTTGTTGGAGAATTGGATTAGATTATATTTCTTTGTACCATTCTCTCTCTTTGATTGCTACTTATTTTGAGTATTTGTGATAGTTTAGTACGTTTTGTTGCAGTTTTTGACATTTTCCATCATGCGCTTCACTAAACTAGCGTGTTGTTATTGAAGCTTATGTTTTGTTGTTTTTATCTGATAGGTTCTGGTACAACAAAATTTGTTTGTGAGGACATTGACATTGAACAGGCCACGGCAATTGAATGCGCTTAACTTTGAAATGGTATCGTCCTATGATGATGTACTTTACTGCTTTAGTTTCTTGAATACAGAGGTTATATACCTTAAATGCCATGTAATTAACTAACTTATGCTGTTTTGATTTCTTTTTTATTGGCTGAGGATATGCTATTTTCATTTTTGTTCATGTTTTCTTCTTGTATCTATTCTTTGTGCTTCATATTTTGCGTTCCTTATCAATTTGGTTCATATCTTAACTTTCTTGAACTAAAGTTTGTGGATTAAATTATATTCAAGGATAAGCTATATTTTTCAAGTGAAGCAATCACTGGCGTTAACTTGTTTCCGTTCTGAACTCACATTTACTCTCTATCACTTCCTTGATATTATTGTCCCTTTAATTTTTGTCTTGTTATTGAGGTATCTGGAGAATCCTTAACTTACACTAGATAGTCAAGAAATTTACAAAATCATCACGCTAAAAAATTCCTGTTTTTGCTCATTGAAATACTCTCCTGTTCCATCCTTTCCAAACTGTCTAGAACATACGTGTCCGGACGGAATTCCATATAGGCCTTGTAGAGGTTTTCCCGAACTCTTGTAGCATTTTAATTTGGATGTTATACTGTATTATGTGGCATTTATAGAGCGAGATGAATGGTAGGACTTTTGAGGGTCAAGAGACTACCGCCAGTCCAGTGGTTGAAGTTTATTGTCCTTATATCTCTTATCAGTGGGCATTGATTTGTCCACCTGTTATGTGCTCTTCTATTGAAGAGTTTCTGATTTCTTAAGATTTCACTTGCTAGTTTTAGGTCAACTCCTTTTGGAAAAATTTGCATTGTACTATTGTCCTCAGTAAATGTGCTCTGTGGTACTCATTGTCCTTAGTTGTTTCAATTTCCTGTTTTTTTCATTTGTAGATTTCTCGTCTGTTGGAACTTTTTCTGGCTTATGAGAAGGATGATAATGTCAAGCTGGTGATTGTCAAGGTACTCTTCTTCCACGTGCAAGTTTTCATTTATAATATTTAAACTGTTTCAAGGAGAAACAAGAAAGAAGTCAAGTAATATCGTCTTACTATGAAGCTAATAGACATATAGAGTTGATCTTTCCTGTGGAGTGTTTGATGTTTGTTAATGTTGATGCGTCTAATCATCTCTCTTTTTGACAGACCTGTGTTCTGTGCTTACATTTACTTTTAGCTACATGTTAAGCTCTTTTTCTTGAGTTTCTTGTACAATTATGAGCATCAAAGTCTTTTGCTTGATGTGGTGAATGTAGAATCCTGTGAAGATATAAAGTCAATTTAAGATTCTATTTGGTTTCTTTTCGAAGATAAAGGTTTCTAAGTTCAAGGTATAATTCACGTTTCATTTGCAGCCACACATAGTTATTCATCTTGATCATTTTCCTGATGAATGGTTGAGAGCAAGAGAAATTTTACAGTTTCTTGGCATTAACTAAAACTGGCTTGATGCTTTTTCATTTTCGGTGTATGTGCATTTCATACCACTTGGGGTATTTGATGTATTGTATATCAATGCTGAACTATCTATTAATCCTTCTTTTTGACAGACGTGTGTTGATTGTTATCTACCACCTTTTCGATCTTCTCTTACCTGTGGGCCTTCTTTCCCTAATTCTTTCCACTCTACTGACGAATCATCTTCAATAATTTAAAAATATGAGCATCAAAGTCCTTGGCTTCTTGCGGTAAAAATCGACAATCCTTTGAAGCTGTAAGGTCAACTTCCTAGTGGGTTCTCCAATACAAAGGTTTTTAAACTTAACGGGAATGCCCATTCATACCACCTCCCCACATAGTAATTCATCTTGATCATTCCTTGTGCTCGAACAGTTCTTTGGCATTAACCAAAACTGGCTTGATATATTTTTCTATTTTTCTTTTATTCACTTTTATTTTCTTTGGTTTCATTTTTTTTCTTTGCTTAAATATTGCAGCATCTGAAATGTTACTCAAGAAAGACAAAGCCCGACACTATTATCATAAGTAAGCACTAACCATGTAGTAAATCCAAAAGACCAAAGTTGAGGAACTCAATTGACACTGAGTTCAAAGTTCAGGACTGGTTTCTTGACAAACCCAAAGTTCTGTCTCTGATAACTTGGGAATTGTATTACCTTTGTTAGCTTGGTTAAATTTACATAAGGTTGTAGGCACATTTGTGCCAAGCCCTGAGCCAGATGTATTTGTGACACACACTTGACTATGGGGTTTTCTGTGGGTCATTTCCAACCAAGGATCTGAACTCTTTTGTGATATCATGAGTCACAAGATGGTGAATTTGAACTGAAAACATATTTTACTTTGATGTATTATGCATTGGGAGACAGAGGCTGCTTTTATGAACTAGAGCTTTAATGTTCATACTCCTGTTTCAGCTATACAGTGAAAGTAAAATATTGTGACAGGTCATCTGTTTTATGTTTTTAGGGGAAAGGAAGAGCATTTTGTGCAGGTGGTGATGTAGCTGCCGTGGTTCGTCAGATTAATGAAGGCAAAACTTCTTTCGTCATCTGTTTTTTTTTTAAAATTTTTTTAATGACCATATTTTCTGATCCTTAACATCAACTGATGAACTATATCTTCAGTTTAGGTGCAAGCATCATATATCTCTTACGCCTTAAATTTTCAAATAATATCCATTTCCATTTTCTGCATATATTGAACTGTTGAGTATTTATAATTAAGATGCAATAAAAATTACTTCCAATTTAATATTACCGTGTTTGTGGTTTGTATTACTTAGGAAATTGGAGATTAGGTGCACATTTTTTTCGAAAGGAGTTTACCTTAAACTACTTGTTGGCAACATACAGTAAACCTCAGGTGAGCCAGTTCACTTGTTATGTTAGGTTTCATATTACCTTTTATTATGACTTCTGGTGTCAGAGGTATTCTTGGTCAATTTAGCATTTATTTGAAAAAATAAAAATTCTTACTGTTAGCATGCACATCATTGAAGGTTTCAATTCTGAATGGAATTGTTATGGGGGGGGGCTGGTGTTTCAATACACGGAAGATTCCGTGTTGCAACTGAGAATTCGGTATGTCTCACTTTATCTCATGTCTGAAGTTAGGAAGAATTTCGGCTGCATCCTTTGGATTGAACTATTTATGACTTTGACTTTTTCCTGTTATTTAATCTGGAATAATATTCTTACTTATTCTAGCTCACTCACTTGTTCAATGCCTTGATCTTGCAATAAAAAAATGTGTGCTTATTCAATCTGTTTGTTTTTCTATGTGTCTTTGTGGGAAGTTCTGATTCTGAATCCCTTGTATCTCTTATTAATCTTTTGCAGGTTTTCGCAATGCCAGAGACAGCTTTGGGACTCTTTCCCGATGTAGGTGCCTCTTATTATTTGTCCAGACTTCCTGGATTCTTTGGTAATCCCTGCTATATCTTTGGTTTACGTATTTGTGTTCTCAAGTAAATCATTTTTTTTCCCTGTACTATCTGTTGTATGATTGGTAAAGGAATATTGAAAAGCCCTGAAAATGAAGCCGCTCCCTAGTGAACTGGAAGTATACAAAAAGTTTATAAGAAAGAATTAATTAAGAGTAAAAGTCTAAGTGTCTTTAAATTTGGAATAAGCCGTGTTCCATAATCCTTGATAGCTCAAAATTAGTAGAATATATATATTTTTTCCATGTTAGTAAAATCAGACATCTATGATGTTCAATCCTTAATTTTGAGCAGGGAATATTTGAACTTGTAATCTACTGTCTTTTTCTACCTAAGAAAAGTTTCAACTAGATGACTCATTATAACATAGTTTAAAATTTCTATTGAACTTATGATGAATAGATGCCTTGTTTATTTAAAGTGTGTTTCTCACAGTATGAAACATAGTTTCTTATCCTTAGAAGCATTGCCACTTATAATTTGAAAAGGTTTTTCTAATTATTAAATATGTTTAAGTTTGTTACCACAAAATCAAATTAAGTTTTAAATCCGAGATAACATCTTGTAGTTATTTTAGTTTTACCTTGGAATTTTTCACTTTGTTTTAATTTTTTCCCTATCTTTCGGGAAGTAGTAAAATTCACCGAATTTTGATGATTATTTTTTCTGTCAAATGTAATTGTTTAATCTCTTGCTATGTTTAAACACATTAGTGATGCTTCTGTGTTATGATTCTGTCTGATACTGAACTTTGCAGAAAACCTTTTGTCCTTTATTATTGATTTCCCCCACCCCTTATGTGCTGCAGGAGAATATGTTGGTCTTACAGGTACCAGATTGGATGGTGCTGAAATGCTTGCATGTGGTCTTGCTACTCACTTTGTTCCATCAACGGTATGCTACCCATTACTTTAGTTTTTATCTATACCAATGATCTTAATTGGAATTTAACAATAACATGACCTGATTGGTTAAGGAATTATGCTAATTATAACAAGTATCAGCATGGTTTTACTTTTGAGACTTGTGCAGGTTATTCTCTAGCTTTTTGTATGTTAAGTTAGTGCAGAATTGCAATATGAGTCACATATTTGAGTGTCATATGTTTAGTCAATAAATCATTCATTCTTCTTTCGTTTGTTTTAATTTTGTAGCAACCTTTGATTCTCAGATAGTCATTGGGCAATAAACTTCTGCTTACATTAACAATTATTTTACTAAACACCGCTGTTTTTATATGGGTTTTCATATAAAATATTGTGTTGAGGAAGTGTGGGTAGATAAGCTGCATAAATCAGATGAAAAATGGTTGGAAAGAGGAGAAGAATGGAATTGGTCATGGAAACCAAAATGATGGATCAAGTAGCCTGGTGCAGTGCTGTTGAAGGTCTAGCAAACTGAAGTCCACAAATATTTTCATATTGCTAAGTGAAAAATTAACATCAAAGAACAAAAGGAAGTAAATTCGTAGGACCAAGAGGAAAGGAAGGTGATTTGCATAGCATGGTTGAGGTTTCTTATTACTAAGGGAAGAGCCTGCTTTTGGCAGAAAAATGTGGGTAGGAGAATCTATTGATTTCAAATTTATTTTTAACTTTGTGAAGGTAAAAAGTCTCACATTGGGAAGCTAAGAAACCTATCAAGGGCTTATAAGGAGTTGGGCTACTCCCCCCATGGCCAATTGGTTTTGGGGTGGAACCTCAATTTCCTTAATGGTATCAAAGCGGGTTAGCCCACGTGTGAAAGCCCAACAGCCACACGTGCTCCACGTCACCCAATATGTGTTGTCCACGTGTTAGGCTAGAAAATTCGCCACACGTGCGGGGGTGTGAGAGAATGTGAAGGTAAAAAGTCCCACATTGGAAAGTTGAGAAACCTAGCAAGGTCTTATAAGGAGTTGGGCTACCCCCCCCATTGCCAATTGGTTTTGGGGTGGAACCTCAATTTCCTTCATTAAACATAAAGGAAATTATGGAATTTTTTTAAATCAATATTCGGGCATTACTAACCTCTAGAAAGCATGTACGGGATGGCAATCTAGGCATTGTCTGCAAGTTTGTGGTTTTTGGTATGTAGAGACAACCAATCCAAGTCTATGCGAAGTTTAGATTGGATTCTTCGATCCTAAATTATCATTATTATTCAGACTCACAGTAACCATGAAGTCATTTAGACATGTTGTAATTTTGCTTTTAAACCAATTATGCTTTCTTGGTTAGCTTTCATTTCTCTCTCTGTATTATTTCCCAATCATTTATCTAGAGGCTACTTAGTTATTTTGGGGGCTCATACTGTGTTTTATTGATTGGCAGAGATTGTCTTTGTTAGAAGAATCTCTATGCAAAGTTGACTCAAGTGATTTTGCCATTATTCAAGCAATTATAGATAAATACTCGCAGAATCCGACTCTGAAAGAGAAAAGTGCTTACTACCGGTTAGCATTTCTATTTTTAACCCATTATTCTAGAATTTGTTTCTGATTTGTTTTTATGAAATGCAATTGTCATGCACCAGATGCTATGAATTTTCACTTTATGGAATTTACTGTCCTGCATGTTCTTATTTTTCTTCGAGTCGAATTGCCAGTGGAACACAAGATTTTATACACCATTTCTGGAGAGCCCCTGCACAGTTCACAAAATTGTATTAACACTATGAAACCTTGGCCATTGCGTTTATTCCTCATTCCACCACAATCTTTGTATCAGTGTAGAAAGCACATTCTCACGTTTGAAATGTCCAAATTGCTGCACATGTAGAAGTTCTAGAGGTGAAATTGCTGGTTTGTCATAGGTATTAAGGAGAGTAATTACATTCTTAAAAAATCCTTTGGATACTCAAGAAATTAGTGTGTCTAGACTTATTATTTGTTGATAAACTAATTATATATTCTTGAAATGCAAAGTTGGGAATATGTTTTTGTAAATATTTCAGCTGTTTTGGGTACAGGATGGATGTTATAGACAAGTGCTTTTCTAGAAGAACAGTAGAGGAAATTTTATCTGCCCTTGTAAGTTTATTCGAATTTCAAATATTAGAAGAGTTGGTTTATTATTCTCTCTGCACCCTGTATTTGGGAAGTTTATTACTCCTGTGGCTCGATACTTAAATAGTTTTCTTTTACGATTCTAGTTGTAGATAAAACGTTTACACTTTACTTGACCATACCTTATGCATGCCAATGAAGGAGAAGGAGGCTACAAACAATGTGGATGCTTGGCTAACTTCAACAATTCAAGCACTAAAGAAGGCATCGCCAATGAGTTTGAAGATTTCCTTGAAATCGGTAGTCTCCTGCTGGCCTTGTAATTGCAGTTTTTAATTCTCACATATCAAAATGATATGATATTTTGTGTTTGAAGCATGGTATGACATGACCCCCAGAAGAAAGGGGGTGTCTTTTGCCCTTATTTTTCTCTTTATATGGGGCAAGATATAGATTGCTGTTATGCTTAGGGTATGGTATAGGGTTCCTTAAGTTCATTCTAAAAATATGAAGTCATGCTTTGAAAATTTGTAATTGTATAACAAAGCTTGATACTAATCATGATTATCTTCTTATTGTTGAATAGAAGCCACAGATTGGACAATTCTTTTAGTAAAGTGAAATATGACTAATAGTTCAAACTAGAAGGAAACTAATGGTTCAACCCTAAATATATTTAGGGGTGATCTAAGGTCTTTAAGGCCCGCTATTATCACGGTAATATGTCCACTATTGTG